>ML781471.1:1030263-1048350 GCA_009831015.1 Picea engelmannii | reverse complement strand
CCCCTTAGTATAAGGGTGTGCTTAACATTGATAATGAAAAGACTAAAACACATAATGTCTTATATGTTGAAGGGTTAAAAAATAATCTTCTAAGTGTCAGTGGAATGTGTGATCAAGGTTACAACCTCACATTTCATTCTAAAGGATGTGAGATAAGGAAAGCAAGTTCAGGCAGATTAGTGGAAAATGAAAACAAAACCTCGATAAATGTATATGTTCTCGATGAAGTCAAAGGAGAAAAATGTTTTATGGGAGTGATATTCCTCTCATCACCTCAGTAAAGGGAATCAAAACCTCAGGGGGAGCAACCTTTTTCCAATGATTTCAAAGGGGGATAATTTGCAGACAGAGGAAGAATTGTAGACACAAGGAAAGTTGCAGACAGGGGGAGTATCAAAATTGACTAAGGGTTTCCATCAATGACAAAGGGGGGTATTGTTGGAAATATTCATGTCATTGATGTCAAATATAGGGGGAGACTAAATAAGTCAAAGATAAAGATTGCAAGATGGAAATTGTTGGAAATATTATTTTTGGATTTTTGATGCTCAGTTTGGATACCCTATGTTTGAAGGAATTTTTACTCTAAATAAATAGCTCAAATTGGAGAATAGGTTATATGGGCGGAAATATTATTCTGATACCTTTCCAATGGTATATGGAACTCCATCTAACTCCTTAGGAATGGGGATATATGAATTTTTCTATCAGACAACCCATCCAAAAGGCTCAGATCGGCCCAGTCAGTATTTACAGGTCGAACCCAAAAGTGAGCACAAAAACACTATAAATAAAGGATATATGTGCGCATTTAAAAATCATCCAAGCAAGAATATCAAGTCTGAGGTGCGCAGAAGATATATAAGATGCACAAGAAAAGCTAGAGAGTATTCTTGGGGTCTAAAGGTGTGTAAGAGGAGTTTTCTTGGAGTTTTAAGGGTGAGGTATGAAGGACTAAGGTCTATGATGCCACAAAGTGAGATTTTTTGAGGTTCTGATGTTGCAATATGGGATTATATTATGAGAATGATGCCACGAGGTTTTCTAGGTAATGAAGGATAAATCTGACTAGGGTTTGAATCTTCGTCTGGGGTATGAAACAAAGAGAGGAATTGGTGTTATAATACTGAGAGGGGGGGGGTGAATCAATATGAGTATTTTTTACTACTTTCAATCAAAATATATAGACTTCAACTTTATCAAGAGTATTCAATATTTTATCAATTGTGCATTAAGTATATTATTTCATCATAAACAATATCATTCATCAATTCATGATAAAAAACCACATATACACAATACACCAAAATTTATGTGGAAACCCAAATGGGAAAAAACCAAGGAATGATTTCTTATATATATCAAGATTACATTCATAGGAAGCACTAACTTCCTGATTCTTCAACACCAACTGGAAGGAGTATCCAACCCCCTATTTACATGATCCAACTTGAAGGAAGCTACAACTCCCTAAATTCTCCAGCTACAACTGGAAGGAGGCTCCAACCCCCTATTTTATAGGATCCAACCTGAAGGAAGCTCCAAATCCCTGTATTCTCGGACTCCAACCAAAAGGAGGCTACAAACCCCTGATTTACAGGCTCCAACCTAAAGGAAGCTCTAAATATTTGAGTTCTCCATAATAATGAGGGTTGACCACTTATTACAATGAAAAATAACTAAAGACTAACTATGAGGGGTTAGGGCTGGGTATTAACATGCCCTCCCCCTTCAAAAGCATCCTTGTCCTCAAGGCTGAAGATGCGGAAAATGTTACAGGATGGCTATGGTGATCAATTTTGATTTGAAAACAATGCCCCAATAGATATGGTCGCCAAGTGTGCACAACATGGAGAATGGACATCATTTATTTTTCATATGTAGATTTTCCCGAATTGCGACCACTCAAATCTTGGTTAGTGAAAGAAAGAGGTCGACTATCTTGGGTGAGATTGCACCAATACTAGTTCCTGAAGCATCCAATTTGACCACAATTTCTTTTTTCAAATCAGGGACTGCTAAGACGAGGGTAGTACACATGGACTACTTCAAAACTAGGAAGGCTTGCTCAACAACTGGGGTCCACTGAAATGCATTCTTCTCAAGAAGGTTTGTGAATGGGTAAACAATGTTTCCATAATGGTGGAAAATTTTCTTGTAATATCCTCTGAGGCCAAGGAAACCCTGGAGGATTTTCAAGGTCTTAGGACGTGGCCAATCCTACATGGGTTGAATCTTGTTGGGGTCCATGCGTACTCTATCACAACTGACAATGTGTCCCAAGTATTCGACCTCACTTTCCCCAAAAGAACACTTGGACTTTTTGACAAACAATTGATGGTCCCATAACAATTGGAGTATTTTGTCCACATGTTGAAGATGGGAATCCCAAGTGCGGATGTAGATAAGATTGTCATCAAAGAAAACTTGAACAAACTTCTAAAGGTAGGGATTCAAGAGTTTATTCACGAAACTTTGGAAGGTAGATGGAGCATTACAAATTCCAAAAGGAATTACCAAGACCTCATAATGGCCTTCATGAGTTCTGAAAGTAGTATCCAGAATATCTTCTTCCTTCATCCTAATCTAGTGATAATCAGAGTGAAGATATAATTTGGTGAAGAATCAAGCACATTGGAGCTCATCCAACAGATCATGAATGATAGGTATGGGAAACTTATCCTCAATGGTAAATTTATTAAGGGCGTAAAAATTTGGGCACATGCACCAAGAAACTTCTTTCTTTAGGACCACTACAACAAAGGAGAAGTATGGGTTGGTACTTGGGTGAATTACCTCGGCTTCCAATAATTCCTGCACTATTTTTTCTATTTCATTTTTTTTAGCAAAGGGGTACCTATAGGGGTGCACATTGGGGGGATGACTGCCAGGAAGGAGAGGAATGTTGTGATCATGCTCACCCTAGGATGGGGGTAATTCTGTGGGTGTCTCAAAGACCCAGTGGTGCTTGTCCAGGATAAGTTGCAGGTCATGATGGATTGTAGGGGATGATGGATCATGTACCTGGATGGAATTAAATTGGGAAATCACCCCATGATGACCTTTATTCAAGAGTTTCTCCATTCTATGAGAGTTGATAATTTTTGGGGACCCAATGTGCAAGCCATAAAGGGTATAGGTGTGAGCCTCTTAATTAAATTGCATATACAATTCATGATAATCCATGGTAATCGGTCCTAAAGTGTGCATCCATTCAACAACCAATATAATATCACAACCATCCATGGAAATGTAAAACATGTGATTTTTCAGGGTATAATCGCCCATTTGGAGTTTGAAATTCTCAAAGTGGCCCCCACATTTCATTGTACCACCATTAGCTATGAGAATTTGAAAATTTGAAACTGGTCAAATAAAACAATTGACATCCTCGACGAACCTACGATGAACAAAATTATGGGTGCTGTCATTATCAATCAACACTACTATTGTCCACTATTTGATGTAGCCTTTAATATTTAATGTATGCAAAGCATAAATACCAGTAAGGGCAAGGAGAGATGACAGGTTTTTATGGTTCCATAGACGGTGAAATGGTTTCTGATAAGGGCGAAGTGGGCTTAGTATTCTCTCACTCAGGGGCTTCATCTGAAATTCGATCCCCTGACCCATCAATCTGGAAGAAATTTTGTTCACAACATTTATGTCCTGGCACATATTTTTGATCACAGTAATAACAAAGCCCTTGTTTCCTATGTTATTCCATTTCTACTAGATACACCTTTTGAACCTTCAAGGTTTGAGTGGGAGAAGTGGTATCCCCAGGATGAGGACAATTGGGTATTGGATAACAAAGGGGTTGTGCGTGAAGATGGTCTTAGCTTACAATGTTAATTGGAAAGCCTGCAACCAAGTAATAGGATGATGCATGCAAACATGAGCACAAATTTCCTCCTTTAAGCCACTTATGAAACATTCAAGATATAATTCATCAGATAAGCCCTCAGTTATGATAGCCAACTGTTCAAATGCTGCAATGAAATTGGTGACTGACCCTACTTGTTTCAACTTAGTGAGGCGCCCCAAATAATGAGATTCCCAATCAAAACATGCAAAAATAGCTTTGGTGAACATGTTCCAATTGGGATTTCCTTGATAGCATATTTATTTCATTGCCAACATTCTTTATCTAAGTAAAGAATGCTTACATGGAGTTTGGTCTCATTATCCCGAATATCATGGAGGGAGAAGTAGTGTTCCAATTGGGATACCCACCCAGTTGGGTCAGATCCATCAAATTTATGCATCTCCACTTTTGGAAGCTTATTCCAAAAGTTTGGAGAACCCTAAGGGGAATAGAAATTATGAGTACTTTGGTTGCTTACCCTTGTCAAGCAATCCAAGGTGTTGGGAAACGGCTTGCAGGTTGGAATTTATGGCATCCATGTCTTGAAAGTGTTGTTAGAGCTGGATAAGTTCCCCCAAGGTCTCTTTGATCATAGAGACATCATCATATAGTTCGTTTACATTAGTTTCCCACTCATATGCAGTATGAGAGCAGGTAGAAAGGCCCATTATGAAATCTTAGGGAGAGTGTTATAACAATGATCAACATGAGATAAGAAGTGTGATGGGCTAGGCTGCAAATAAGGGTGTCGAGAAGGAGATTGGGTCCACAAAAAGGATTAAATTGATAGGTATCACTGTGATTAGGGTGAAAAAAGGAAGCCAATGGGATAGGTTGAAAACAAGGGGGTAAGGGGTTGGGTCCATAAAAAGGATGAAAAATGATAGGTATCACTATGATCAGGGAAAAAGAGGAAGCCAATGGGATAAGTCTCAAATAAGGGATTTTTTAGTCCCCAGACATTTTTTTTACTCCTGCGGAGTTATACTCTAGTCTGAATAATTTTGCAGTGTCAAAATGTCCAAATTATTAATAGGAAGAAATATGTAGGAATTTCACAACCAAAATGCAGGAGACTAGGTTGTGCGACAATGNTATGGTTTGTTTCAGGGTACCTACAAATAAGGGTTTTCCCTGTGCTATAGCTCTCTGATATACGTGTGGGGACAATAATAATACTCAGCTCAATATATCAGGGAACCAACTAAGGAGGCTCGATCGTACCTAGGTACTATAGAGTATCTTCTCGAGTGTTGTTCTCGGTGACACTATAGCAGTCAAGCAGTCGATCGGTTGAGCTAGGTGGGTTCCAGGATGCCTAAGGCTAGTTTGTTCACAGTTGTTGTCTAATGCGTTACCACTCAAAGGGGTACCAACAGGGGTTACAAAGGTGGAAAACATATGTGCGCTTAAAATCCACTTGTATTTCTTGTGTGTATGCTTCCCCAACCATGGATTTGTGCATTGAATGACATATCTCTGTGGTTTATCGACGTTGGAACACGTCATTAACCTGGAAAACAATTCACCCACACTTCCTCCTTGGGAAAGTGCTCTGATACCACTTGTAATATACCTACAAAAGTTAACCGAAAAAGAAAATATACTACGCAAGTAATAGGAACATCGAATATAGAGAAGAAATATAATATTGATATCACATGAATCTTATTTCACTTGTCTCTTTGAGGGGGCAACCTCCAAATGAGCAGAGATCTCTTACAATAATCCTCCACACCTTACAATGGAGAGATGCATTCTTTAAATGCAGTTCACAACCAAAAATACCATGGGCCAATACCATGAGCCAATACCAAGCACCAATACCATGGGTTATCCCTAACTAATTTATAAAATTCCACTAACCAACCTTATAACTACTTGTGGTCTCGATAATAATAAGAGTTGACCACTTATTACAATGACAACTAACTAATGACTAACTATGAGAGGTTAGGGATGAATCCTAACAACCATGTACCAAAACCTATACCATGTCATGCATCACCATGTACCAAATTGTACCATATTATGTATCAACCATGTACCAAAACCTGTACCATATCATGCATCAACCATGTACCAAACCCTGTATCATAGAATGCATCAACCATGTACCAAAACATGTACCATACCATATACCAATATCACCAAGAAGTGCCTCTAACTATGTACCATATCATCATCAGGATATGTGCCAAGATATACCTCAAACCATGTGCCTCTAGTATGTTCCATCATCCACAAACCATGTACCAAGAGATGTACTTCAACCATATACCATATCACTCATGAGATGTCTCAATAATTCCATAGACCAAGTACATGTTGACACTTGAATCCATTAGAACCGAAACGACAACCTCATGGGGATACAAATCCCCCTGCATTTTTATAGAGGTGGTACTCCTCTTTGTTTTAAGATTTTCTTAGAATTCTAGATTTTTTAGAATATAGGGATTTGAAGAAGCATGTTGTGATAATCAAAGAAATAGAAATATTGCAAGAAAAAGTAACAAGAAAGAAAAAGTTTTGTTTTTTAAAGACACTACCTGATAAATGACCAGGAACCACACACTTCATACACTTGAAAAAGATAGACAACATTTTCTCACATCCATCATAGTTAAACAAAAGATTTATGATCACATAAAATAAAAGAATATGGTCTGCATGCATAACAAAAATTTAATAGAGTAAACACATGGGGAGCTCAAATAAATATAATGATATATCAATCTCAAATACTTTATACTCAAAACTCAGATTTATAAAATACAGTCAAAACTGATCTCGAAATAGCTCTTGGGATTTATGAAAAATATATAGTCTATTACAAAGCCTTGAAATTTAAATGCATTTTTCCTTAGGACTAGGATTGGGAAAATATAAACAACAAGTAAGTTGTAGAAGCAGGATGGTGGGCGATGACATAGTAGCAAGACCTGGAAAGAAGACAAGAAGAAGTTATCAGATTTTGGTTAAACCTTTCTAGTCAAAGAAGTAGAGTAACTGGATGAAAAACTGATAAAGAAAGAAAGATATGATCTGTATGAAATTAATATGATGGTCTATGTCCTCGTTCACTTGCTTGCTACTATCCTTTTATTGTCTTCATTGACAGTTATAGGAACCGTCTCAACTACTTCTTGCCCTTCTTTGGTTAATTTGCCAATTGCCTTTTTGAACCAATCTTCAATGTAGTTTTTCATTGGTGTGATGTTTATTTCATACCTGATTTTAATGTTGAATAATTCACCTTCCAAGTCTCTTAAGTCAAGAGATATTCCATGTACTACTTCCTCAATATCTTGTTTTTTCACGGAATAATCAACTAGCCAATTGTCTATTTCTTCTTCATTATATTCGAGTATGCCATAATTTTTTTCAGCTGATAACCCTTTAAATATCTCAAATTGTTTCTTTGTTAGAAACATTGAATTGAGAATTAATTTAGGATCTCATACCTTGTTAGTTCCTCCTACTAGATCTATCTCCATGATTCTTTTGAACGGTTCTTCTCTTTTTAGTATGGCTTCACTGCATGCTTGAACAATGTTACTCAAATTCTTAATATTTTCCTTCCAACAAGCATTTAGTTGTTTTATTCGACTTGGAGAAGGCATATCCTCTTCTATTCTTCTCAATTCTGTCATGTTTGAAACTTTAATTCCAAATGGTATGACAACATTAGTTCATAAACCTTCTTTGTTCTTTAAATCAACTTGCAATACTCATGAAAGGCATGTGCCCTTGAGCCAAAAGAAAAAATATCTTTTGATACCTCCATTGCCTCTGTTATTAGTGGCATTCTCTTAATATTTTTTTCTATATAACTTCGGACCGCTGTGAGTATACTTGAATATCCTTTCAACTTAATGGTGGGTGTAATCAGTTTGACCATTAACAGAGGACTTGTCAGGATTGGAAGAGGCATTAAGGCATTTTCCAATTCTTTGATCCGTTCTTTTATCTTGACATTTTTAGCTTCTAATCCATCAATGGAATCGTCAAGAGAATCCCTATTTGCCCTATGAATTTTAGATATTTGGGACGGCCGCATGTCTTTCAGGTAAACCTCTGAGCGAGATTTTCCCTTTTTATTTTTCTGATCACCTCTTTCCACAATCAATTTTTTAGACTCCTTATAAAAAATATCACTTTGAAAAGTGAAGGATTCCTCTTCACTAAAAGTCTCATTTGCAACAACTTCCAATAAAGAATTTTGTTGAGTTACATTTTCTGGCTCTTCCATCACAGGAAATATTTTTTCAATATCCTCCTCTAACTCCATGTCATCCAAAAATAAGATTTGGATGTCATTTTCTATAAGGTTTTCCTCTGCCTCTTGTATTAAATTCTTTCTTTTCTTTCTCATAGGTAACTAATGTGAATTCTTGATTTTCCCGGGGGGAGGATTCTTCTCTCCTCTGTTGCTTGAACTACTATTGGCAATCTTTCTAACTGGGTGAGTTGTTGGAGCATTGCTCTGGGATGTGGTATATTTAGGAGTAACAACTGGAGACTGGGAACTCCTTTCACTGGGACCCTTTCCTTTTTTCTTATAAAACTCGTTAGTACTTAGCACTGTTTCTAGGTCACCAACTTCATGTATAGGAGTACTTTGGTTGTTACCTTCTTCTTCTTCATTCACGGAAGTCTGGATGAATGAGTTACTAAATCCCACCGAGAGCATGTGTTCTACAAATATTTTGTTACGATCAAATCCCTTGATTTTTCAGCATACTTTAAGTTCACATTGTTGAAATGGCTTGCAAACTCAGCAATTTTATTTATGTTTATGAAAATTAAATATCCAATCTTTCATGGCAAGGGGATAAATTGTTTTTTTCTTTTTTTCATGGAAAAAATGTAGGCATAAGTTGTATTTCCTTGACACCTCTGTAATAAAAAATAAATCAGATACATGATATGGAAGAAAAGAGGGATTTTATTTGGAACAAAATATCCTTATGACACTGTGATTTTCCATTTGTTCCATCGTTCCCTTTTTCTCTAAAAATTGGTTAGCCTGGTCAGATATCCTTGGATTATTTTCACCTAACAACATCCTTTGAAGACTAAGACAAAATCATTGTAAACTTTGTAAAAATACAAAGAGATATTATGTCTCAACAATGCATGATACCAGAAGATAACTGGATCTATTTCACGATTCACCCTCTTACTTATAGTCAAGTTTTGAAATTGACAACAATACACTATAGAAAATACCAAATACGAAGCTATAAATAATTTTTTGTCCCTTTTATAGTGTGATAAATGGGAAGAGATTTCGATAGAAATCAATTTTCCCTAGTCAAATATGGCTTGTTCCTTCACTGTAAAATTCAAAATATATAAAATCATGCGAGAAATGGTAGTAGTGCTTTCCTAACTTGTCAACCTAGTGAACAACCACGCAATCTCTCGAAAGGGGTTTTTAAAACAGTCGACCTGGATCTTGGTTATGTCTTCTGGAATAGACACATGATTCTCCAAATATTTAGGTAGGAGTTCAAGGCCATTGTTATCTTTCTTCAGAAAATCTTTGCAGCCTTCTTTTATGAAGGTAACTGTTGGTTCTAGGAGCTTCAACATCTTGCGAAAAATTTTCGGTGAAAGGGAAATGGGGGAATTATCTTGGAGTTTTATAATTCTCTGGCTTGGAAGGTACTTCTCCACGCACCATGCAACAAGTTATTTACAATCAAATACCTCAGGAACACACCCCACACGAGTGATTCTGGATGCCTAGATTACGTCTTTCTGCATAGGAGGAGAGGAGTAATATGAATATGCTCTAGATCACTAAAAATTTTGGTCTTCACGACCAAAGATATTTAAAGTATCACCACAAAACTGTTGGCTAGTTGTTGCTGCCATTAGGTTGTCGGGACTATTTTTTTAGCTGAATAATAACTCGAAATAAATATTTTCAGAGAGATGACAATAATTTAATCCTTTGGAAAATGGTGAATTAATGCAATTTAATGAGTAATCTCCTTGATTCTTTCTCCATCAATGACAATATTTTTAGAGCCTGCACAATCATTTTTTAGCATTAAACAACATTTAATTCATATTGGAAAAAGCACGAGAATGGTGGGGACGGACGAGAGCATATTTGAATATGAATTTTTTCATGAACCCGCCAACCCGTGAACCCACAGTTATGGATGATAAAAAATAAGCTAAGTGTAGAAACACAGTCATTCTAACTTGCATGTAGGAGAAATAAAATACTTTAGGGGCTTGGGACCCATGAAAAATCTGATGGTTGTAATGAGGATCACGGGATTTTGGGTGCAAAGTAGGGATCGTGAAACTTGGAGAATGAAGGTTCGACCTTGCAAACCTGCGAAGTTGGAAAAATGATAAGTATAATGTAGCAAGGCGTTCAGTCAGACTTGTGACATAGGAAATTGGATGGAGATGAAAGCCCATGAACCCGCCGATTTTTGGAATATGACTAAGTATGGTAACTAGAGAAAGAGATAGAAGAAGGGAAAAAGGAAAGAGGGAAACAAGGGTAGGTATAGAAGAGGAAATATAAATGGAAAAAGTAAAAGTTGGGAAAATAGAAAGGGGAAAGAAATTTCGGAAGCAGGAATTGATCTCAACAACTGGCTCCAACTTTGGGATGATAACCCCCTGTGGGTTGTCAAGAATCTAGAATCTTCATGAAATGTGCTTCCATTCAATGGGCTATGGAGTCAATGATAAGAATATACAAACTAAATAAAATAAAATTGTGTACAAGGGAATGAGAAAATTTCAAGTGAAGAAACCTTTCAGATGTTTCCCATTAATAGGCAACATTAACATTTTACCCTTCATATCTTTTAGCATATAAGAATTAAAACCCAAGATTTTTTCAATGATGTACGGTCTGATCGAGAGTGCTTCAAATTTTGTGTGCCTTGATGGTTTCTCCTTAGGTTTATTCCAGAGTAACACCAATTCTCCCTTTTGAAAATTCTTTACGGTTGTATCATGGTCAAAATATTTTTTGATATTTTGTTGTCTCTGAGAAGTTTGTCCATGGATTTACTTCATTCTTCCTATAATTTCAATAACTGATTGACCCTCTTTTACATACGTGAAAAATATTATGCATCCTCTGTATTGACTACAAAATTCAAGACATCCATCTCAAGGTTGATTGACATCTTTGCTTCTTTCCCATAAACCATTTTATACAAAGACATCCCAGTGTTGTCTTTTGGAGTCATTATGCTCTCCCATAACGCATCAGTCAACTTTAAATGCCAATTCCTTTGGTTCTTATTAATCGTTTTCTTCAATATCTAAATGAGCGTCTTATTTGTGGATTCTGCAAGACCATTCCCTTGTGGATAATAGTTTGATGATTGCCCCATAACAATTCCATATTATCCACAAAATTCTGTAAATTTTGAGCCAATGAAAATCGACCCATTATCAATGATGAATTTTTCTGGGACATCGAATATTGACAAAATATTACCTTTGAGAAACTTAATCAACTCTTTAGAATCAACCTTTTTTAATGCCACTGCTTCTGGCCACTTTTTAAAATAATCTATAGCGGTGAGAATATATATATCTCCCTTTCTTGACTTTTAGTTTATTGGCCCAACGACATAAAGTCCCCATTGGGAAAATGGTTGTTCTACAAATATAGGTTGTAATGGCATTACATATTTTTTCATTTTCATTGAAAATTGTTGACAAGATAAACACTTCCTTATTATAGCATATGAGTCTTTAAAAATTGATGGCCAATAAAACCCAACTCTTATTATTTTATGGGCGATGGTGGTTGGCACAAAATTCCCACCACATATTCCTTCATGGATTTCTTTCATCGATTCTTGAGCTTTCATTTCATCAACACATATCAACAATATACCATCATAGTTCCTCCTGACCAATATATCGACAATCATCACATATTGACATGACTTCATCTTCAATGTTCTTCGCTCTTTAGGGCTCATGGTGACTAGAAATTGTGTAGGCCTCAAATAAAATATAATATCTCTATACCATTCTGAATCTTCCATGGGTTCTCCTATTGAAATTGAAATCATTCCATCCAAAGAATCACTATTTTCAATGAGTTTACATAAACCCTATCCTTTGACTGCTTTTAAAGGTTTAATTTCAAATGTCATATTCTTGAATTTTTGCTAGCCAATTTGCCCATTTTCTTATCTCAATTGTTGATTTTAAAGCATCTTCACAGGAGAGGATGGAACATAATAAATGACATCAGAATTTAATATTTAATTCTGAAAGTGCGCCACTGCCTTCACAAGAGATAGGGATTGTTTCTCCAATTTTGAATATCTCAATTCATAATCATGAAGGGTCTTTCTCATGAAGCTAATCAATAGTTCATCACCCTTGGTATTCCTCTGAGTAATAATAGATGCAACCACCATTTATGTAGCTAATGAATAAATGATGAAGCCTCTTTGAAAATATGGGTTAATAAGGACTGGAGTTGTAGTGATTTCCCTTTTGATATTATTAAAATCTTATTGTGTATCCGCTATCCATTCAAACCTTTGGTCCTTTTTCAACAATAAGTTGATCGACTTCACAATACTTTCATAGTTAGGGACAAATATTCATACAAAGTTGATCTTGCCAAAAATGATTGAAATCCTTTCTTAGATGATGACGGTTTAAGTTCATTTATATCTTTAAAACTTTCAGGATCTATATATATTCCTTCCTTACACACAATATGACCCAACAATTTTCCTTGAGTTACAACAAATAACCATTTATTTGGATTTAAGGAAACACCATATAATCTACACCTGTCAAAAAAAATTCTCAGGGGATGAATGTGATCACTCCTTTTTTAAATGTACTATTAAGTCATCTCGATAATCCGCCATGAATTTTCCTATCAATCCCTCAAAAGCATGATCCATATCCCTCTGAAATGTAGCTCTTGTATTCTTTAAACCAAAGGGCATCCTAGCATATGCATATGTCTCCCAAGGTGTTATGAATGTTGTATTTTCTCTGTCTTCTTCAACAACCAAGACTTGATTATACCTAGAAAAACCATCTAACATGGACATGCAGGCTAATCCCATGACTTGCTGGAGAAGAAAATCCATGTTAGGTAAAGGATAATTATCCTTTATACTTGCTTTGTTAAGATCCCTGAAATCTACACACATCTGAATCTCACCGGTCTTCTTTATTACTATCATAGGATTTCAATCCAATCATAATGTCTAATGGGGTATATTATTCTAGCCTTTTTTAATTTCTCCAATTCAACCTTTACCAGTGGTTTTAATTTTGGGTTCATCATCCTTATCTTTTGCTTGACCGGATTTGTCCCTTCTCTCAAGGGAATAATATGTTGAAATATTATTTTATCATAATCCTTCAAATCATCATAACTCCAGGTGAACACATCAAGATATTCTTTAAATAATGCAACATATTAATCAACTTCTTCAATTGTGAAATCAACTCCCAAGTTGCCATATTTTGGGGAACCGAAAGTTCCAATATTAATTTTTCTTTTTTCTTGGACCTTTCGGAGCGAAATGTCCTCCAAGAGATTTTTAGCATGATCATATCTTGTAAAAAGAGACTCAGATTGAATACAATCCCTCGGGACAACAATTATTTTATTTTCTTCACCATCATCATCGTTCAACAATTTGTTTTGCAATTCTTCATCATTCTCAAATACTTGTAAGTATTACTGGTTACCAGGTAAAGAAGGTCGAAATACTCTTTTTACTTGAAAATATGTTTTTCTTTGAACATCATCCGGTTTTGAAAATGAGGTTGCCAAAGCTAATTAATATTCCTTCTAATTCTTGTCCCTTGGGTTGAAATAAATATTGAAAGAGATAAAAGCTTCCATCAATTCTTTAACTCTTTTTAAATATAACTTGAGTCTTTATTTTTTAATTTTATACCTATGGGTAACTTTATTTATCACCAACTCGGAGTCACCAACCACAATTAGATGTTTTATCTTCATTTCTTGTGAAAGGATCATTCCTTGAATTAAAGCTTCATATTTTGCCTCCTTATTGGTACATGCAAATTCAAGTTTGATAGCATGTGGGTGCACAATCTTTCCTAGTTTAGAAAGGAAAATTCCAACTCCACTTCCAGAGCTTGAGAAAGATACATTAAATGACATCCTCCAATATCCTTCAAATTGATGCTCTTGGTTCTTCATATCTTGGGTTTTATCTAGGTCTTCAATATGCTCCATGTCTAGGATAGCATAATTTTTGATCCCTATATCTATATAATCTTCCATTAATTCATTATCCTTCTTTTTGAAAGAGAAGGGTCTCGTGGGTTCACGAGGGACATTAATCATTGCTCCTCCTTTATCTGGAAGCATCATGCAGCTTCCATCATTCATTATGTATCCTTTGATCATAGATGACCAATATCTTCATAAAACAACTCCATATGCTGGAGGAAAGTCTACTACAATAGTATTGAAAACTATAATAATATGGGGAGCAACTGTGATCCAAGCATAAAAATATTTTATTTCTCCATAAGTTGGAACTTGTATGGAATCAATTGCATATATACTTTCACCGGTCTCATAATATTTAGTTCATTTCATGCCCAATGCCTCCATGACCGCCAATGCCATAATATTATTGGTCTCTCCAGTATCAACTAAGAAATTATGAAGGGAAACATCATGATTTTCAATTGAAATATAAAAAGGTGGTATTTTACCTCTCAACTTGATAGTTGATGTGTTCTGGATTTGTTTCAGACTTATGACAACAACCTCCATTTTTCCAGATGGATCATCCAACAATCTCAAAATATTTTCCCTTTGTTGAGGGGTCTTTACTACTGTGAAAGGGAGAGTTATCCTTAGCTTACTCAAGTCCTATACAACATTGTATTTCATCTTAGTAGGGTTTGAAATCAGATGTTGTTTCTTGATTCCAGCACTATCTGTCACATTTTCATTTACCTTTTTCTCATTCACCTTTTATTTATCTTTCTCGTTTTCATTTTTAGAATAATTTTTATTCTTGGATTTATTTACAAACACGCGTGTCTGGGAAACATTTGTTGATACTGAGAGGGGGGTGAATCAGTATCAAGTACAATTTAAAAACCTTTTTCAACTTATACTTAAACCATTCAATTATATCCAATGAGCAATGAACAATAATATAAGAGTTACACCAATACACCACAATACACCATGCACAATATATGAGAAATAATCAATAGTTTTTGTTCAAGGGAAGTAATGACTTCCAAAGGTAGCTACAACTTCCAAATGTAAAGGGAGGGATAATCCTCCAAGAATAAGATACAATCCTCCAATATCAAGAGATATTTTAACTCTTCATCCTTGCCCCTTCCTTCCACCCAATAATATATGAGAGATAATAAAACTTTACATTAAATCATCACCATCAACCAATCATCACATAGAACCTGATAATGCTTCTTGAGACTTCTTCAATTTCTGCAATTCTTCAATTCCTGGAGTACTCTGATCCTGTAGATAATATTACTCAATGTATTCTCTAAAACTCCTCCAATTTTCACTCCTTGAATCCTCCCCAAAAAGAGGTTATATAAAGAATGGTAGAATTTATTCAATTTTGGTCTATTCAGAAGACCCAACTTGTACAACATGCCCCACGCTCAATATTTAACATACGATTTTGAAAATAGCACACAAGAAACTAGCGTCTGTACTATGGCCAATGGAAGTGTTCCCACTTCATTTGGATTCTATATGAAAAATTTATGACTGTTTTACCCGGAACACCTGTTTATTGACTAGCTTCAGGACTGGTCACAAACCCTATCTTCCACAGAGTGTATCTCCATAATTATAGTGAATCAAGAGCTGAAATTTTTACCAGAGGTACCTTGATATATCTTCTCAATACCATAGATATTTCAGCATATGAATCATTCTAGAAATAAAGTTATAGCAAAAATGGTAAGATTACCTGAAAATAACATACCTTAGAACACATCGCCAAAAGACTTCATCCTCCCTTGAAATCCGGCCTTCTTTTACTTCTTATTTCCTTTGAAATTCAACTTGTATCAAAATGAATGTATAAAGATGTTTATTTTTACCATTTTTGTCACTTCATTTTAACATTAGGGCTGACCTGACACTTTCTTATTTTGTAATTCTTTTCTTTAATTATCTTCAGGGCCTACATGTACTTCCTTCTTCAATTCACTTTGTCATCTTCAAAAATTCATTTCTCCTCAACCATGAGGATCCATGTGGTGTGCCACATACCATCGAAAACAACATGATGTATACTATCCATTCATGGGTGTTGTATATGCATGTGCATTTTCCTTCATGTCCAAATACCTTTATCAATCTTGTGGTCCAAAACCCATGACTAGGGTTGACATCAATGACAACAACCAATCTTCCAACAATCTCCCCCTTTATCATTGATGGCAACACACATGCTCCCCCTATCATCATGATCCCAATTTCTCTCCCCCTTTGGCATCAATGGAAAAGATTAGGGCTTCTCCCCTTGAGTTTAATGAAAAAATGTAACTAATTTCTCTCCCCCTTTGGCATCAATGGAAAAGGTTAGGGCTGCTCCCCCTGAGTTTAATGAAAAAATGTAACTCTCTTCTTTAGGGCTGCTCCCCCTGAGTTTAATGAAAAAATGTAACTCTCTTCTTTAGGGCTGCTCCCCCTGAACATGTGGCACTCAATAATACTTCATCCTTATTTTTGGTCTTTGGAACATTTTATTCCTTAGAATCCTTTTGTGTGGCTTCTATCTTCTCTCTCTTCTTCATGTCTAGGATGTATATGTTGTTCGGTATTCTTGTTGTAGTTGCAACCAATCTTCCTGAGTTATTTTCTCTGATTTTACATTTTCGGGAATCAAACGTAAGAGTGTATCCTTGATCACACATTTTACTAATACTGAGTAGATTATGATTCAAGTATTCAACCAATAGAACATTCTTTGCTTTTACATTTTTTCTTCCAAGATCTACTACACCTTCTCCAAGTATTTTGGCAAATGATTCATCTCCAAATGCAACATTGCCACCCTTTCTCTTCAAGCTGATGAATTTGTCTTGATCCCCGGACATGTGTGAAGAACATCCGTTGTCTATGTACCATTCATCTTCTTCTTTACATTCTTTAGCGGTCAATGCTATTCGAAAATATTCATTGTTTGGACTCTCTTTCCTTCTCCATACTGTGATTGGCATAGGGACATCTTCATTCATATATATGCAATCCCATGCTTTATGACCAAGATAATTGCATTTGTAGCATACAATATTTTTGTCCATCAACGGGTAAAATGAATTATAATTTATGTTGACAAATCCATGATTATTTCCATATCTTCTGCTTACACCATTCATGTTTCTTGCGTATTTGTTATTTTCATTGATTCTGCAATTAATTGCCTTATGTCCAAATTTTTTGCAAGTATAACAATGACCAAGAAAGAAATTTTGATACCTGGGAGTAAGTGACCTTCTTTGTGATGTATTACATCTAGGTTCATGATCTACTCTTTTGTAGTTTCCTTCATATTGATTGAAGCTTCTTTGATTCCCGAAGGTAGGAGGTCTTCTTGGATATTCATCTCTTTTGTAATCATTCCTTCTTTTTGGTATCCTGGTCCACTTCTCATCAACTCTCTGTGTAGCTCTTTCTTCAACCTTCTTGTTGGTATTTGCATATTCTTTGTATGAAGTTTCACCCATGCATCCAAGATGTGTTAGTTCTTTTGGCACTTGAGAGTTTCTTAAGCTCTTCCTCAATGAGACAACTTCATGTTCAAGTTTCTCACAATATTCTTCTTTCTTTATCATTTGGACCTTCTTTACTTCTGCTATTCTTCTTGCTTCTTCGAGTAGAGTTTTCAAGGAAATGGTTTCTTCTCTTAGTTTCTGAAAGTCTTCTAATTGTTTCTTTAAGCTTACAACTGTCTTTTCATAACTACCCAATTCACTTCTTAGTTTTCTACACGTGTCTTTGAGTTTGCTATTTTCAATCTCAACATGCTTCAATTTTTTAAGATTCTCATATTCTTGTTGAATCATTTCTACTTCATGATTTTCTTCTTCTTCATTGTCATCTCTTTCAATCCTTGGATGAGGACATTAAAATTCAACATGTCCTACTCCTTCACAATTAAAGCAAAATAACTGACCTCTATTTTCTTCTTTGA
>ML781471.1:1004609-1030213 GCA_009831015.1 Picea engelmannii | reverse complement strand
CCACCTTGGATTTCACTGAATCTGTCAATCCATCCAGGATGGTATCTATTGCCAATTTGTTGTTCCTTTTTGCTTCCTTTTGAGCTGCAGTCTTTGGTTTCTTCAAAGCATTGTATCCTGAAGCAACTGAGAACCAAACATCTACCCCAAGATATTTCAAGTGATTTTCCATTCTATTTTTCCAGTATTCAAAATTCCTTCCATCAAATGGTGGAATCCCATTTGGAATGGTGTCTTCCATTTCTGCATAGGATCTTCCTTCCAATGGTTAAATTGTATTGAAGGTAACCCGCTCTGATACCAATTGTTGATACTGAGAGGGGGGTGAATCAGTATCAAGTACAATTTAAAAACCTTATACTTAAACCATTCAATTATATCCAATGAGCAATGAACAATAGTATAAGAGTTACACCAATACACCACAATACACCATGCACAATATATGAGAAATAATCAATAGTTTTTGTTCAAGGGAAGTAATGCCTTCCAAAGGTAGCTACAGCTTCCAAATGTAAAGGGAGGGATAAACCTCCAAGAGGAAGATACAATCCTCCAATATCAAGAGAGAGTTGAACTCTCCATCCCTCCCCCTTCCTTCCACCCAAGAATATATGAGAGATAATAAAACTTTACATTAAATCATCACATAGAACCTAATAATGCTTCCTGAGACTTCTTCAATTTCTGCAATTCTTCAATTCTTGGAGTACTATGATCCTGTAGATAATATTACTCAATGTATTCTCTGAAACTCCTCCAATTTCCACTCCTTCAATCCTCCCCAAAAAGAGGTTATAGAAAGAATGGTAGACTTTATTCAATTCTGGTCTATTCAGAAGACCCAACTTGTACAGCATGCCCCATGCTCAATATTTAACATCCAATTATGAAACTCACACACAAGAAACTAACATTCGTACTCTTTCCAATGGAAGTGGTCCCACTTCATTTGGATTCTGTATGAATAAGTTATGACTGTTTTACCTGGAACACTTGTTTATTGACTAGCTTCAGAACTGATCACAAACCCTATTTGCCACAAAGTGTATCTCCGTAATTATAGCGAATCAAGAGATGAAATTTTTACCAGAGGTACCTTGATATGTCTTCTCAATACCATAGATATTTCACCATATGAATCGTTCTATAAAGAAAGTTATAGAAAAAATGGTAAGATGACCTGAAAATAACATACCTTAGAACACATCATTAAAAGACTTCATCCTCCCTTGAAATCTGGCCTTCTTTTACTTCTTATTTCCTATGAAATTCAATTTGTATCAAAATGAATGTATAATGATGTTTATTTATACCATTTATGTCACTTTATTTTAACATTAGGGCTGACTTGAAACTTTCTTATTTTGTAATTCTTTTCTTTAATTATCTTCAGGGCCTACATGTACTTCCTTCTTCAATTCACTTTGTCATCTTCAAAAATTCATTTCTCCTCAACCATGAGGATCCACGTGACGTGACACATACCACCAGAAACAACATGATGTATACTATCCATTCATCGGTGTTGTATATGCATGTGCATTGTCCTTCATGTCCAAATACCTTTATCAATCTTGTGGTCCAAAACCCATGACTAGGGTTGACATCAATGACAACAACCAATCTTCCAACAACATTCTCTTGCGAGTCAAGGTCATTGTTGCCTTCTTCAAATATATACATGGATGCCTCACATCCGTCGATTTGTATAATTTCAGAAATTTCATCAAGTAAGTAATCATTCCCTTGACCAACCATTTGCTCATCATATACATCATCCAAAACAACTACATTTGGGGTTGGTTGCCTGGGAACGCTTTGTCTTTGTGGATTATCTGTGTTTTCAAACCTTACTCTATTTTCTTGGGGAGGGTTCCTTATTTTCTCTTGGATCGACATTCTCTTATTTGCTACATGATTATCTCCCCTTCTTAATTGGATTATCTCATTCTGCATCTTCCTGATTGTTGTATTCATTTGTGCAATTTTAATTGTTTGTTTGGTTTCTTGTGTTGCAACAGGGTCTACATTCACATATGGTATGGTTCCCTTAAAAAATGCTCATCCAATTGTTTGATTTTGGGTTGGACTTGATTTCTGTTCTTCGTTCCTTCTTGATCTAGAGGCTCCTTGATCATCAATATTTAGGCTTCCCAGCTTGCTTTGCACTTTTCCCAAGATAATATATGGGTCAAAACCCGCCTCAATCATAATTTCTTCCATCTCAATGGCCTTAATCATTCCTTCTTACAAGGTATCCATATGGGACGTTCTAACCGAATATTTTACATTTGGGGGAATTGCATTCTTATAACAACCAAGTATCACTAGGTCATTGGGTATTTTATCTTCTAGAATATTACTCAAAGTTTTATCCAAGCTAAGATTGAAATCTCGTATTCTCTCATTCTTCCTCAAACCAATCTAGGTAAAATTGGTGAGAAGGGTATGATATGCAATTGGAGGAGTGAACATAGTTAGGAACATGGCTTCATGGTCATTAAATGAGCCAATTGACCTACTAGGTAATTTCATATACATCACAGGCTCACCTTGATAAGGTTTGTATAAATAACCTTACCATTACATTGTCATATTCAACGCGATGAAAATCACAAACATCAAGAAATAATTTAATATTTCTCTTGGCGTCAATTGTTCCATATCCCAAAAATTCTTCAAGGTACCCTTAGGGAGAACAGGGAAGTCATGTTTCTCACCTCAAATATTTAAGGGGAAATCTCGTACTCTTCTTTAGTTTCCAAATATCAAGTCTTCTTGATTTATTGCAGCACCTCCTCCACCTCCTTGTCTTTCTTCATGAGGTTCTCTTCGTGGTTGTTCATTTCTTCATGCGATGTCGAGAGATATTTTAGGAATATGTTTTCCACTTCTTGTTATATAGAATTGCTTGCTTTTACTTCTGGTAATGGATCCCTTGTATTCGTTTGGCTTCAATCCCAATCTTTTTCTCATGCTTCTCTAGCTAGTATTTTGTTTCTTCGGTCTTGTTGCTTGTCTCTCCTCTATATACGGAGGATTTCTCTTTCTTCTTCTTAGACCAATGATTTCCAAGATCTTTCCAATTCTTATCTGGTTTCTTCTATCATTATTACCAGATTCTATAGCTGATGTAAGATGCTTCGTTGATTATTTAATCCAATTTCTAGGTGGGGTTGATCATCCTGCAAGAAAGTCATGTATATTTCAAAAATGTTAAACCAGATTTAAAATTTCCATTCAATTCCCAAGTATGGTTGCCAAAAATGTTGACGCTTGAATCCGTCAGGACCAAAATGACAACCTCACGGGGATACAAATCCCCCTGCGTTTTTATAGAGGTGGTACTCCTCTTTGTTTTAATATTTTCTTAGAATTCTAGATTTTTTAGAATATGGGAATTTGAAGAAGTACGTGATGATAATCAAAGAAATATAAAGATTGCAAGAAAAAGTAACAAGAAAGATTTTTTTTTTGTTTTTAAAGATATTTCCTGAGAAATGACGAGGAACCACACACTTCATACACTTGAAAAATATAGACAAAAATTCCTCACATCCATCACAATTAAACTAAATATTTAGGATCACATAAAATAAAATAAAATGGTATACATGCATAAGAGAACTTTAATAGAGTAAAAACATGGGGAGCTCAAATAAATATAATGATAGATCAATCTCAAATACTTTATACTCAAAACTCATAGTTATAAAATATTGTTAAAATTGATCCCGAAATATTTCTCTTGGGATTTATGAGAAATATATAGTCTATTACAAAGCCTTGAAATTTAAATGCGTTTGTCCTTAGGACTGGGATTAGGGATCCCACGAACCATAAAACAAATATAAACAATAATTACGCTTTATAAGGATGATGGTGGGCAATGACAGAGTAGAAGACCTGGAAAGAAGACAGAAAGAAGTTATCATATTTCGGTTAAACCTTTCTAGTCAAAGAAGCGGAGTAAATGGATGAAAAACTGATAAAGAAAGAAATATATGATCAATATGAACTTACTATTATGGTCTCTCTCCTCGCTCACTTTCTTTCTGTTATCCTTTTATTGTCTTCAATGATGGTTATATGAACCATCTCAACTACTTCTTTCCCTTCTTAGGTTAATTTGTCAATTGCCTTTTTGAACCAATCTTCAATGTAGTTTTTCATTGGTGCGACATTTATTTCATGCCATTTTAATGTTGATTAATTCACCTTCCAAGTCTCTTAAGTCAAGATAAATTCCATGTATTGCTTCCTCAATATCTTGATTTTTCATGGAATAATCAACTAGCCAATTGTCTATTTCTTCTTCATTATATTCGAGTACGCCATAAACATTTTCCGCTGATAACCCCTTAAATATCTCAACTTGTTCGTCAAATTGTTGCTTTGTTAGAAACATTGAATTAAGAATTAATTTAGGGTCTTATACCTCATTAGTTCCTCCTGCTAGATCTATCTCCATGAGTCTTTTGAACAATTCTTCTCTTTTTAGTATGGCTTTATTGCATGCTTGAACAATGTTACTCAAATTCTTAATCTTTTCCTTCCAACAAGCATTTAGATGTTTTATTCGACTTGGACAAAGCATATTATATTCTCTTCTTCTCAATTCTATCATGTTTGAAACTTTAATTCCAAATGGTAAGACAACATTAGTGTAGAAACCTTCTTCATTCTTTAAATCAGCTTGTAGATACTCATGAAAGGAATGTGCCCTTGAGCCAAAATAAACAATATTTTTTGATACATCCCATGCTTCTATTATTAGTGAAATTCTCTTCTTAATAATTGTTTCTACGTAACTTCGGACCGTTGTGAGTAGACTTGAAGATCCTTTTAACTTAATGGTGGGTGTAGTTAGTTTGACCATTGACATAGGACTTGATAGGATTGGAAGAGGCATTAAGGCATTTTCGAATTCTGTGATCCTTTCTATTAGCTTGGCATTTTCAGCTTCTAATCCATCAATGGAATTGTCAAGAGCATCCCCAACATTAGAATAATAGGTGTGTTCGTTTCACTATAGACAATATATCAATATTATCACCCAACCATAGGCACATAGGACACCCCCGAGCACCTTAACCTTGACAGAGAGAATAATTCTAGAAGAAAACCCTATAACCAATAGGAAATCCAGGTAGTGTGCCTCTCTCTAGAGCTAGTGTACCAGGAATAAATTCCAAACCATAACCAAAGAGAAATTCCAAGCCAAAACCAAATTTCCAGTTGTAGTATCTCATCTCCAAACTTGCACACCACTGGTCTTATGCAGTTGTGAGGATGAGAGTCACAAATGAGCTGTAGCACCCTCTATTTATAGTCCTCCAAGTGACCTAACTGGGCCAACATCTATTCCTGGAGACTAATAACTTAATATTACATTTTCTCTTGAGTTGAATTGTCTTCCAGGATTCTTATCCAATCATTTAAGGTTTCTCTAGATTCCCAGAATATTCTAGTCTCATCAAAGGTTACACGTGGAGGTTAATACCTCTTGAAAATACCATAGTATCTACACTCCCTCCTATATAGGGAGGTATTAAATGAAATGGTCTTGAGCACAAACATACCATTCAATCAGTAGCACCATCATAGCCACACAAGTATCTCATGATCACGTAGATCAACTCATGAGTAACATCATCACTATCAGTATCATCTGATAGCATCAACTGCATCATATCTCAAAGCCATATTCCATCTAAGTAATCGAGAATGATGGTGAATAATTCATTCACTCCATAGAGTGATACAAGAACCATTCTTCTAATCCAGACATATTTCCTAGAAGAATAATTGTTCCAAAAGATGTTGGAAGCCACGCCATGAACTACAAAGACTATTCTTCTAATCCGGACATACGTCCTATAAAAATGACTATCCTGGACCATTTTCCCTCCAGCCACTATTGTGAACTCAAGGAAAATGTATGTCCATCAACATACTAACTATCCATCTACCTAGAAATCATCTCCAACACTAGTGATAGTTTCCATGGAAATCAGAACAATGTCATCCAATAAAACACAACTATGTCTATCCATAGTAGTAAACAAATACTATCCAGTGGTACACAACCACACATAGTAGCACACGGCTACTAACCATTGACACATAGTCACAACCAGTGGAACACATCCACTACAGTAGCATGCAACTATTGTCCAGAGACATACAGTCTCCACAACAATCATATCATCTGATATCAACAGGCATAACAATATCATGATAAAAACTGAGTCATTTGGGCCATTCTTCCACTCACATCTGTGATATCTGGAAGATCATCTTCCCTCAGAACGTAAAACATCAACCATGGGTTATCTAGACTATTCTTCCCAAGCATAGAAGAATAATTGTCCCTAATTTATGAGCCTGGACCATTCACCTAACTGGGCCATTCCTCTGGTACTAATCATAGTACAACCTAGAGAGAATGTGTCTACCCTAGGGAATGCTTTTCCCTGATTGTTGAACCTGGACCATTCATGTAACTGGGCCATTCCTACAACACTAAACATAGTTCAACCTGGACATAATGATTCTGCTCTAGGGAACGACTATCTGGACCATTTCCTATGGAAATGACTTTCCTTCACCAACCTCCAAAATGGATCATTCTTTGAAACTTCTCACAACTGTGAACTTTGAAAAAATGATTTCCCGATGAGGTGGACCATTCTACTTGACCAATACTCAGAGTGACTTCCAAGAAGAATGATTTTCCTAGACCGTTCCCCCACCCTGGTCATAAGGGGAATCTATGTCTATGGTACATTAACAATCTATCAGATCATTTTCATTACGAAAATGATTTTCTGATCTGGACTATTTTTCGAACTGGAAAATGCCTGTCTGTCAAAAATGTTGAACTAGTTTCCTAACTGGAAAGGAGTTGTCCAACCTAGACTATTTTCTGAACTAGAAAATGATTATCCATAAATCAATAACATATCAATGCTCCCTCCCAAACTGGGAGTAATCACTTCCTTTTTCAATAAGGAAGTCATCTCCACGAGCCCCAACTTGTCTCTTGAGTACTCAAACTTTTCATCTCAGATAGAGGCTTTACCAAAATATATGATATCTACTCATTTGTGGAGATATACTAGGGAACCACTTCTCTCTTCTCGACTTTATCTCAAAGAATATAATGCTTGATCTCAATGTACTTCGGTTGTCATGGAACACTAGTTTCTCTGAAATCTTCACATAGCTATGATCATTACACTATATCATGGTCAAATTTAACACTTGATCATATGGTCCATAAATCAAATTATTGCTTTTGTAAAAGCATCACAAGCTACAATATACTCTGATTTTGTACTACTGATTGCAACAGACTTTTGTTTCATGCTAGCTCACGACACTGTGGAAAAGCTCAAAATCAAGCATATTCAAGTAGCCCTTCTTCTATCATCTGCACTCCCTACCCAATCTGAATCGATAAATCCATCCAGGTGTATATCATAACTCAAACATCCCACAAGGCAAATATCTGACTGAGTATTCTCCAAATACATTAACGAGCCAATCAATTGTTAATACAGAGATGGGTCTACTGGATTAGAGTCTATCAACTTCTTCAACTCTGTCATCATGGGATTTTTTACATGGATTAGAAATCCATCATCCTAGACTTATGAGTAACCATTCTAATTCACTATCTCTATCAGAGAAAGTTTTCACCACGCTTTTGTTGTATATGGGATACTATGCATCAAGTTTCTTGAATCCATACAAGATCTGCATACATGGGTCTCTTTCTGGTATAAGCTTCTTTCTCACTTTTATTTATTGGGAAGAACAATCTTTTACATACAAATTTCAATCCATGGATACTGCAAGAGGTATATATGGAACAAGATTTTGTCATAGTCTTCTCCCTCCTTTTGGAAGAACTTGAATCTCACAATGCTTCCATTAACAAGTATTTTTCACATTTTCTTACATACACCGTTCACAACTTCTATTTCTTCTGGTTGATTTCTTCTAGTGGGTTCAAACCAAGCTGGTAGTCTTGTGAATCTCAGTATAATAACTGTTTTTTCTAGATTTTATTTCTTTCTTGGAATCTTCATGTTCTTCCTCGTGTTCTTCTTTAGATTTAGGGTCCATGGAGTCTTCTATAGATTCCATACCCTTCCTTCCTGAGGATTTCAACTTTTTCATCATAGGACCATGGATGTAGATGGACAACCAAGGATACTTAAGACTTATTTTCGAAGAAGACTTCTTCTAGAGTCAAAATGAACATGTGTTGCTTATCATGGCTGCTACTTTCAATGGGAACATGGACAGATACTTCATAATCTTCATGGATTCTTCAATGGATCATATCATTTAGGATTAAATCCCTCCTAATATTTTCTTCAGGCATGAATGCATGCTCTTCTTTTGGAATTATGTAATCATCTCTCTCCATCTAAGAGAATCCATGATTCTGTATGCATCCTTATTTCCCTCTGAAAAGTGTCACATGTCTTATTCTAATTTCCTCTTGATTATTGACTTATTTTTTAATTGAATCCTTCTGAGTCTCTTCAAGTTTGATTCTAATTTCGGCTTATCTGGAAGTTGTTACTTATATAATATATTCCTCAGTAATTTTCCAATGTACTTCATCTTGACTATAAGAAGAAGTTTTCTTCATCTTTCTTAACTTATTTTGAGGGTTCCTTTTCTTTGGCAATTGTTGCTTCGCGTGTTTCCTTCCTTTTCTTTAACTCATGACAATGGTTCTTGTAGTGAACATATCTTTGACAGTTGAAGCATTGTATTTTTGACATATCCTTTTCTTGATTTTGTTTCTTCCTTAAGCCAAACTTCCTCTTGTTCCTGAAATTCTTGAATTTTGTTGTGAAGGCTTGATCATCATATTTATTTTGGGATTCTTCTTTTGTGTTAATCCTTGATTCTTCTTATGCACAATAAGTCCAAAGCTCTTCAAATGTGGGATACTCCTTTCTTGTGTTCATGCTTGCGGAAAATTCATCCCATGTCTTGGGAAGGCCATTGAGTACTATATTTACCAGTTCCTTTTCTAAAATGATTTCTTCAATAGCTTGTAGTTGATCTCTTAGATGAGATATTCTCACAAGGTATGATGTTATGCTATCATCATCATTTGCTTTCATGTCACATAGATCGTTATTCAAACTCATTACTTGTCCAATGTTTTTTATTGAGAAGAGCTTAGTTAGGGCATCGTACATATTCTTAGATGAGTCAAGATGAGAGATGTATGGTATTAAGTGGTCTTTTACAGATTCCACTATGATACTCATAGTGTTGATGTCATTATCCTTGAAATTTTCCATAACTGCAATGTTCTGAGGTTCCTTCTCTTTTCCCGCTTCAAATTGTGGTTCCATGATCTTTCCTTTCACGAGATCCAACACTTTATTCTTAGAAAGGATGAGGTCAATCCTTGTCTTCCATGCTCTGAAGTTAGAAGCCCCTTATAACTTGTTTTCTAACTTCATAGAGTAATTCATTACTTCTTTGACTTTGACCAAAAAATTAAACTTGATGTCTTGGCTTGCTTAGAGTACCACGAGGTGCGCTAGGCTAGGGAGCACTAGGATATCCATAAATTAGGTCAATATCTTCACTTAAGGTGCATTAACAAGAGGGTTAGGGTTTCATTGTTGCAACAAAAATTTGACTGCAACTACAACTGTAACTGAGAAAATCCTCCCAATCTATCTTCCAGCAGTTAGAATGTTCAAAGATAGTGTGGGTCCATAACTTGTTAGAATAATAGGTGTGCTTGTTTTACCATAGAAAATATAGCAATATTGTCACCCAACCATAGGCACAAAGGCCACCCCGAGCACCTTAACCTTGACAGAGAGAATAATTCTGGAAGAAAACACTAGAACCAATAGCTAATAAAGGTAGTGTACCTCTCTCCAGAGATAGCATACCAGGAAGAAAGTCCAAACCATAACCAAAGAGAAATTCCAAGCCAAAACCAAAATTTCCAATTCCAGCAGCTGCAACTGCAGCTCCTCTCCAAACTTGTGCGCTATTGGTCTTATGAAATTATGAGGATGAGAGTCACAAATGAGCTCTAGTGCTCTCTATTTATATTCCTCCAAGTGACCTAACTGGGCTGAATTCTATTACTGGAGACTAATAACTTAATATTACATTTTCTCTTGAGCCGACTTGTCTTCTAGGGTTCTTATCCAACCATTTAGGGTTTCTCTAGCTTTCTGGAATATTGTAGTCTTTTGAAAGGTTACACGTGGAGGTTAATACCTCCCGAATCTACCATAATATCAACACTTGGTTTCCCTATGAATTTTATATATTTGGGATGGCCGCATGTCTTCCAGGTCAACCTCTAAGCGAGATTTTCCATTTTTATTTTTTCGATCACCTCTTTCCACAATCAATTTTTTAGACTCCTTATCAAAAATATCAATTTGAAAAGTGAAGGATTCCTCTTCACTCAAAGTCTCATTTTCAACAACTTCCAATCAATAATTTTTTTGAGTTACATTTTCTGGTTTTTCCATCGCAGGAAATATTTTCTCAATATCCACCCCTAACTCCATGTCGTCAAGAGAAAAGCTTTGGATGTCGTTTCTATAAGTTTTTCCTCTTTCTCTTGTATTAAATTCTTCCTTTTTGTTAGCACCAGAAGTCACCTCTGGATTGCGACAGAGGTAAACCTGATACCCATCATAGTTTACGTCACATATTGGTTATAAAAGGTTCAAATGGGTGCAGTCTCAGGAAAATATCATCTTAACTCAGAAACCTGGACTGATATGCACTAGCAGGTGAGGTCTTGACTTAACTTCATACAATAAGTTGTAGTAAGGGTGAGTAGGAGGAAGAATTCAGTGCGAAAATGGAGAAGTCTTCCAAGGACATCAAGTCTTTCGAAAGCCCAAGGAGGAACAATCTAAACACAAGAAATTCTTGAATTTAAATCTCACAGAAACTGAAAGGAACTATAACAACACTATAATCAAACTTTCATCATAATGCAGTCACAATAATTCAAGTGAATCATTCAACCATGAACTCTTTCAGCATCAGAGGGAAACAAGAGGGAGTAAGAAAGTTGACTGTCATTGAACAAGATGTCTCAAATTCCTATACATAACCAGAGAACCAGAATGTTCATTAAAACTTTACAATACAGGATCTTTTCTCTACCATCGACCCTTACAAAATATAAAAACTGAGTATATATACTCAAAGAAACTCGCCCTATAGAAACGGGCTCTGGTCACTGCATTCAAGGCTTCACATCTTCTTCTTGTCTTGTCAGACTGCACATGCATTCTTCTATCAGACGTGATCTCAAATCAGTATGGCTCTGGAAAGGAAATTCATCCATAAGGGTACCACAGGCTGACCGCTCGAGAACCTCCATGTCTTCCATTTATGGGGTGAAATGAGGTTTCAACTACCTCCACCTATTTCCATTAACTTCCTGCATCAAGATCAAGAAGGATGCTGACACTCGAGAATGTTCTAGTCAGGTCGTAATCCCTTCCAGTCAAAATTGGCACCTCAAGGCTGTAAGGATTTTTCCTTGTGACCACTCGAACGCTTTGATCCTCTAAGCAACACCCTTTCATCACCCTATGCGACCGCGGGCTGTGACCTCATGCTTAAACAAATAGAATTTTGGGACTTTGCATATCGAGAATTATCACTCCATTCCTTTCTCAAACTTCTGAGTCGTGAAGTCATGACTGCTCGGATCCTACACCATGTGCCCCTCTGGAACGGACAGTCCTGATCATTTCGTGATCTCACGTTTCGCAAGTTCCCATAACTCATCCCATTGATTGCTCCCTTCTGTGATTCAGCGAAACGTTGATCCAACAGTATAGCTCTCTTGATTGATCAATGACCATGATCACATCGACATTTCGAGTCTCGAGAATTTGGGCTATGGATACACCTTTAGGACAAGAACCCCAAAATCTTGATTCCCGAACCTCCAAAATTCGCCAATGTTAGATCAATGACCCTTAGCTCTTCATGATTGAATGACACAGATTTACCTTTTTGTGAATCGAGACTTCGCAATTCTTGATGAACAATTTTACAACATTTTAAACCCCTGATTCCTGTGCTTGCTTGCCTTCGTTGAATATTGAACTTGCTTGCTTGCTTGATTTGCATCTACATCAAACCACTTCAATTGTTGTGCTCGATATTCACGATTGCAGCCTGTGAATGATCACTTGGTTGACTGACTGGAGGCTTGGGGGAATAAAAGGATCAGTGAAAGAGGCAAAGGGAGAAATGCATCGGCCTTGGGGAAAACAGAAAGGCTTATGAAAGATGGCTTTCAGGCGATCTGGCAAGGAAAATAGGTTGATCAACTAGATGAAGAAAAACGGAAGGAAAACCACAAGCTGAGGAAAAATACAATCGGGTCTGTATAGGGAGAGAAGACATACAAAATTACAGACCTAGGCAGGAAACATGACTCTAAATACCTTGACAAGTTTATGTGCTAACATTAGGCTCCATGGGGGATAGATTCCTCCCTGCGAGGCTCTAAGAACTCCTTTCGCGGCTTCAGTGCCTTAGTGTTGGGTTGTGGAGTCTTCTATTAAAAAAAAAATAATAACAAAACATATATGGTATTTAAAATGGTGGAATGCCGATTACAGCTTTAAACAAAAAAAAATTTAGGAAGTGGCAATTCATAGGGCCACTAAAAACTTCATCACCCTCCAGATTCTACAACCTGTAAGTGTTATTTGGAAATGCTTCAGAAACTTTGAAGGGGCCGATCCAAAGTGATTCAATTTTTCCATGTTTTCCCTTGTCCTGCTTGGGAACATCCCATTTTAGTACTAGATATCCTAGTTGGAAATCCTCCTTATTTCTCTTTCTGTCAAAGGTCTGCTTGATTTTCTGATTTCGGTGATGCACTTTGTCCAGAAGCTACTCTCTTGCCTGCTACACTTCTACCAGTTGATGAATTCTTCTGATCATGTCATCAGGCTCTTCCTAGAGGTCTTGAAAGAACTTCACCACAGGCAAGGCGAGCTGAGAAGGAAAAAATGATTCAACTCCATATACACACTAGAAAGGAGAGATGCCCAGGGACTGCTTTGTTGTCACTCTATCAGCCCACAAAGAAAATTTGAGCTTTGAATCCCATGCTTTCTTGTTATCTTCTAGCAATCTTTTCATGATCTTTACCAGGCTTTTGTTAGAGGATTCTGCTAATCCATTGCCTTGCGGATAGTAGGGGTTAGAATGAATTAGTGTAATTCTAAATTGCTCACAAAACCTGATCAATAGTTCATCTTTGAAGGATGCAGCATTGTCAGTGATGATCATGGTCGGGCACCCAAACCTTACTATAATATCCTCCAAAAAACCAATGATCACCTTATGAGAAGCATTCCTTGTGGGGATAGCCTCTATCCACTTGGTGAAATAATCTGTTGCAGTTAGGATCCATTTTTTCTTACCACTCGAAGGAGGATGAATCTCCTCGATAAAATCTAGGCCCCACTTTCAAAAAGGTCCTGAGGCTAACACAGGTCTCAATGCCAGAGACTTGAGTTGCTGCTTTCCGAAGAATTTATGACATGTTTTACAGGCCCTGACTTTCGTACAAACATCAGTGAATAAAGTGGGCTAGTAGTACCCAACCTTGTGAAGTTTGTAGGTGTTGGTTTTCCAGAAATGATGTCCCCCACAAAGGCTATCGTGGAACTCAAATATAATCTTTTGGGCCTCCTATGGGTCCAAACATCTTAAGAGCACTCCTAGAGGATCCTTCCAAAATAAGACCTAGTCAATAAGGCAATATCTAATTGCTTTGATATTTAAATCTCTTGCCTTACTCCTTCCCATACCATCCGGAGGCCACAATTCCTACAGAAAAAATATAATATCTTGGTATCAGGTGCATTCTGCTAACAGAGGGTTGTCCCGATGACCTTTATCAAACGTTTCAGCCTAGTGGTTTTCTGATCAAGTGTTGATGAAGTTAACCCTCAAATATTTACATTTATATTCAGCCAACATCTTAGCTAAACCCTGGCCTTTAACTATATTGGTGGGTTTTATTTCCATATTGAATTCGAGGATTTTGGAAATCCACTTGCTCCTTCTCCTGTCTATGTCAGGCTGAATGAGAATGTCCTTCACACAGGCTAAAGGGACATACACAATGATCTTTGAATGTAGAACATAGACTCTGAAATCCTTGAGATATTTCACCAAGGCATATGCCTGCTTCTCCATGATGTCATATTTCACTTTAGCATCTCTCAATGCCCAACTGAAAAACAAAATGGGCTACTCCAACCCTTCATCATTCTTCTGCAACAAAAAAACTACTATTGTATCACATGAAGCAAAGGAAAATATCAGGAAATACTTTGAGTAATCAGGACTGATAAGCACAAGAGCTTTAGTCAAGGCCTTCTTTATCCAATCAAAGGAATTTCGGGACTCGACAGTCCATTTGAATTCATTTTATTTCCTCAACATGGTTTTTATAATATTTACCATCTCAGCAAAGTTTGAAACAAACCTCCTCAGAAAATTAATTTTTCCCAAGAAAGACTGGACTTCCTTCCTAGATCTTGGGAGTGACAAGGTTTGGATTGCTTCAACTCTGTTGGGATCAATCCTGACTCCCTCAGCTAATACTATGTGGCCTAGAAATTTTCCCTCCTTCATGGCAAACAAAGACTTCTTGGGATTTAAGGAGAGGCCAAATTTCCTACATTTCAGGAAAACCCTTTTTAAATGCTCACAGTGCTCTTTATCTGATCTGGATAAGACTGTAATATCATCTAGATAGATGACCATAAACTTGTCCTTTTCTCCAATGAAAGAAATATCCATGGCTCTCTAAAAGGTCGCCCCCACGTTCATCAACCCAAAGGGAATTTTGGCATACATGAATGTACCCCAAGGAGTGGTGAAGGTTGTTTTTTCTCTGTCCTCAGGCAGGACCGAGATCTGATTGTATCCTGAAAAGTTGTCAATCATGGATATCCTTGATGAGCTAGTTACCCTTTCTAATATGTGTCCCGTTTTCGGCAAGGGGTAATTGTCTTTCTTTGAGCTCCTATTCAGGTTCCTGAAATAGACGTAAAGTTTGATTTCCCCACTTTTCTTTCTCATCGGGACCAGTTTGGCCACCCATTCTGAATATCTCAAAGCCACGATGATCTGGGCATCCAACAACTTATTTACCTCTCTCTCCATTATAGGCAATAGCATAGGATTTATTTGTTTCAATTTTTGCCTAAATGGTTTGGCCTCCTCCTTCAACGGAATCTTGTGCTCGATAACACCTATGTCATATCTTATGAGGTCTTCATACCTCCAAGAAAACACATTAGAGAATTCCATTAATAGCTCAGCATACTCGGACCTTTGCTCCCTTGACAGGCTAGTTGACATCTTGACAAACTTTAGATTCCCCTATGTGCCAATATTACACTCAGCCACATCAACATCCTCATTTTATACCCCATCCTTCACTACCACATTGTTCCCATCGAACAACTGTTGGAAGATTGGTTGTTGTCATTGATGTCAACCCTAGTCATTGGTTTTGGACCACAAGATTGATGAAGGTATTTGGACATGAAGGACAATGCACATGTAGATAAAACACCCATGGATGGATAGTATACATCATGTTGTTTCCAATGGTATGTGGAACGTCACGTGGTTCCTCATGGTTGAGGAGAAATGAATTTTTGAAGATGACAAAGTGAATTGAAGAAGGAAGTACATGTAGGCCCTGAAGATAATTAAAGAAAAGAATTACAAAATAAGAAAGTGTCAGGTTAGCCCTAATGTTAAAAGGAAGTGAAATAAATGGTATAAATAAATATCATTATACATTCATTTGATACAAAATTCAAATTTCAGAGGAAATCAGAAGTAAAGAAGGTCGGATTTCAAGGGAGGATGAAGTCTTTTGGTGATGTGTTCTAAGGTATCTTATTTTCAGGTCATCTTACCATTTTCACTATAAATGTTTTTCTAGAATGATTCAGATGGTGACATTGCTATGGTATTGATAAGACATATCAATTTACCTATGGTAAAAGTTTCAACTCTTGATTCTCTATAATTATGGAGATACACTCTGTGGAATATAGGGTTTTTGACCATTCCTGAAGCTAGTCAATAAACAGGTGTTCTGGGTAAAATAGTCATAACTTATTCATAGAGAATCCAAATGAAGTGGGACCAATTTCATTGGAAATAATATGGACTGTAGTTTCTTTTTTGCAAGTTTCGGAATATGATGTTAAATATTGAGCGCGGGGCATTCTGTACAAGTTCGCTCTCCTGAATAAACCAAAATTGAATAAAGTCTAACATTCTTTCTATAACTTATTTTTGGGGAGAATTCAAGGCGTGAAACTTGGAGAAGTTTCAGAGAATACATTGAGAAATATTATCTACAGGATCAGAGTATTCCAAGAATTGAAGAATTGCATAAATTGAAGAAGTCTCTGGAAGCATTATCAGGTTCTATGTGATGGTTGGTTGATGGTCACGATTTAATGTAAAGTTTTATTATCTCTCATATATTCTTGGGTGGAAATAAGGGGCAAGGATGGAGAGTTAAACTCTCTCTTGATATTGGAGGATTGTATCTTCCTCTTGGAGGTTTATCCCTCCCTTTACATTTGGAAGTTGTAGCTACCTTTAGAAGTCATTACTTCCCTTGAATAATAACTATTGATTATTTCTCATATATTGTGCATGGTGTATTGTGGTGTATTAGTGTAACTCTTATACTATTGTCCATTTCTCATTGGATATAATTGAATGGTTTAATTATAAGTTGAAATGGTTTGTAAATTGTACTTGATATTGATTCACCCCCCTCTCAGTATCAAAAATTGGTATCAGAGCAGGTTGCCTTTAGAACAGTTTAACCACTGTAAGGAAAATCCTGAGCAGAGATGGATGAGCATGAGCACATTTCAAATGGGATTCAAAAATTTGATGGAAGAAATTATGCATACTGGAGTGATAGAGTGAAAACTTACCTAACGGCCTTGGGAGTAGACATTTGGTACTCAGTTGTAAATGGTTATGTAATCCCAAATAATGCTCCAACTGATCCAAATGAGAAGAAGCTTATGAGTTGTAATTCAAAATCTAGACATGTTATGCTAGAAGCATTGGCACCAACCATTGCTAGAAAAGTGATGGGTTGTAACACTGCTAAAGAGGTATGGGACAAACTCAAGAGTATCTATGAAGGTGATCCAAAATTTAAGTAGGTCAAGCTTCAATGACATAGATTCGAATTTGAAAATTTGAAGATGAATGAAAAGGAATATATTGCAACCTATTTTCTTAGAGTTGATGAAGTTGTTAATTCTATCAAAGGATTAGGTGAAGAGATCAATGAATCCTTGGTTGTACAAAAAGTGTTAAGATCACTTCTCTTGAAGTATGATGCTAAAGTCTCTGCCATTGAAGAAATTAGGGACTTGACCAAAATGACAATGGATGAATTACATGGGTCACTTATAGCATATGAAATGAGAACAGGTACAGAAAGTGACCAGCCAAACAATGAAGCAGCCTTTAAATCCATAAATAAGACAAAAGACAAGGATAATGAACTTGATGAAGAAATAGCAAACTTCATAAGAAGGTTCCAGAAGGAAAGTGGAAGATACAAAGGTAAGTCTCCTCTAAAATTCTTTAATTGTGGTAGAATAGGACATATTGTTGAAAACTGCTACTATAAAAAGAGAAGTCTCAACAATAAAAATAGCTTCTACTCCAAGGATGATGACATCTCCTCAGATGAGAGTGATGAAGAATATAATGATGGAGGAGAAGTCCTCTTCATAACCCAAGAAACCCAAAATGATAATCAAAAGAATTCTAAAGAAGAAGAAATCATTTGTGAAGAAGATTGAGATGAAGAAATCAACCTCGATTCCTTTTGGGGATACAAATACAATGCAAGAAGTGAACAAGAAGATGATAATCTTGAAAAGTTGAAGCATGTTGAAACTAAAAATAGCAAGCTTAGAAACAAAAACATAATACTAAAAGGTGAATTGAGTAGTTGTGAAGAAGAGAATTACAAGCTTGAACATACCATTAATATCTTGAAGGAACAATTAGAAGATTATGATAAATTGAAAGAATAATTGGATCACACAAAAGGGGAGCTACTATTGACAACAGAAAAGTTGAAGAAATTTGAAAAAAGCACTAAAAAACTATATGAGATACTTAGTCAAAGATCTCCAAACGACAAGACAGGACTAGGATACAATGACAGTTTGAAGACAACAAAACAAGAAAAGGAAGTTGAAAATGATGAAACCAACACTTCCAGAACAAGTTGAACAACAAGATAGAAGACTAGAATTCAAAAGGAATGAGACATCAAGAATATCCTCTCCCATCAAGTATGAAAGCAATCATTATGAAGGAAACTACAAAAGAATAGATCGTGAACCCAGATGGACCACACCACAAAGAAGATCACTTACGCCCATGTATCAAAATTTCTTTCTTGGACATTGTTATACTTATGGAAATTTTGGACACAAGGCAATCATTTGTAGAATCAATGAAAGGAATAACTATGCAAGCTACATGAATGGTGAAAATAGTAGATATGGAAATGTTCATAGACCTATCAACAGAAATTATAATCCATTTGACCCATTAATGGATCAAAATATTGTATGTTATAAGTGCAATAATCTTGGTCACAAAGCATGAGATTGCAGAGATATGAAGGAATATAATCATATGCCAAATGTCTTCATACCAACTACAACATGGAAAAGGAAAGAAATTCCACACAATGAAAATTGTTGAATAGCATTGGTCGCTAAAGAATGCAAATAAGAAGATGAATGGTTCATAGACAATGGGTTCTCATCTCATATGACCGGAGATCAAAGAAAATTTGTCAGCTTGAAGAAAAAGGGTGGATATGCTGCATTTGGAGATGACTCATCTACCAAAATACTTGGAAAAGGAACTTTAAATCTTGGAAGTGAAAATGTAAAAGCAGGAAAAGGCCTATTGGTTGAAGATCTGAAGCATAATCTACTCAATGTTAGTAAAATGTGTGATCAAGGATACACTCTTACGTTTGACTTCCCAAAATGAAAAATCAGAGAAAACAACTCAGGAAGATTGGTTGCAACTACAACAAGAAGACCGAAAAACATATACATCCTAGACATGAAGAAGAGAGAGAAGACAAAAGCCACACAAAAGGATTCCAAGGAAGAAAAAGTCCCAAAGACCAAAAATAAGGATGAAGTATTATTGAGCGCCACATGTTCACGAGGAGCAGCCCCAAAGAAGAAGGTTACCTTTTTCCATTAAACTCAGGGGGAGAAGCCCTACCCTTTTCCATTGATGTCAAAGGGGGAGAGAATTTGGGATCATGATGACAGGAGGAGCATGAGTGTTTCCATCAATGACAAAGGGGGATATTGTTGGAAGATTGGTTGTTGTCATTGATCTCAACCCTAGTCATTGGTTTTGGACTGCAAGATCGATGAAGGTATTTGGACATGAAGGAAAATGCACATGCAGATAAAACACCCATGGATGGATAGTATACATCATTTTGTTTCTAGTGGTATGTGGAATGTCACGTGGTTCCTCATGGTTGAGGAGAAATAAATTTTTGAAGATGACAAAGTGAATTGAAGAAGGAAGTACATGTAGGCCCTGAAGACAATTAAAGAAAAGAATTACAAAATAAGAAAGTGTCAGGTCAGCCCTAATGTTAAAAGGAAGTGACATAAATTGTATAAATAAATATCATTATACACTCATTTGATACAAAAGTCGAATTTCATAGGAAATCAGAAGTAAAGAAGGTTGGATTTCAAGGGAGGATGTAGTCTTTTGGTGATGTGTTCTAAGGTATGTTATTTTCACGTCATCTTACCATTTTTACTATAATTTTTTTTCTAGAAAAATTCAGATGGTGAAATTGATATGGTATTGAGAAGACATATCAAGGTACTTGTGGTAAAATTTTCAGCCTTGATTCTCTATAATTATGGAGATACACTCTGTGGAAGATAGGGTTTTTGACCAGTCCTGAAGCTAGTCAATAAATAGGTGTGACGGGTAAAATGATCATAACTTATTCATAGAGAATACAAATGAAGTGGGACCAATTTCATTGGAAAGAGTACGGACTATAGTTTCTTGTGCGCAAGTTTTAGAATATGATGTTAAATATTGAGAGCAAGGAATTCTATACAAGTTCACTCTCCTGAATAAACCATAATTGAATAAAGTCTACCATTCTTTCCATAACTTATTTTTGGGGAGGATTCAAGGAGTGAAAATTGGAGAAGTTTCAAAGAATACATTGAGAAATATTATCTATAGGATCAAAGTATTCCAAGAATTGAATAATTTCAAAAATTGAAGAAGTCTTAGGAAGCATTATGAGGTTCTATGTGATGGTTGGTTGATGGTCATGATTTAATGTAAAGTTTTATTATATCTCATATATTCTTAGGTGGAAGGAAGGGGAAAGAATGGAGAGTTAAAATCTCTCTTGATATTGGAGGATTATATCTTCATCTTGGAGGTTTATCCCTCCCTTTACATTTGGAAGCTGTAGCTACCTTTGGAAGTCATTACTTCCCTTGAACAATGACTATTGATTATTTCCCATATATTGTGCATGGTGTATTGTGGTGTATTAGTGTAACTCTTATACTATTGTTCATTTCTCATTGGATATAATTAAATGGTTTAAGTATAAGTTGAAAAGGTTTGTAAATTGTACTTTATATTGATTCACCCCCCTCTCAGTATCAATAACAACCTTTCCAGAGGAACGAGTCCCTTTGGAATGTGATTGCCAAGCAACTGAACAATATGGTGATTAGCAATTTCATTCAAAAATACTTGAGGAGGAGGGTCACCCTTGGAATCATGATCTTGATCAATGTGTAATGCAGAGAACTCATCAACTGACTCAAGAAATCTTCTAATTTTGAGATCATCCTTGAACACCTTATAATGCTTGATATTATCAGGTACAGAGGGCCTATATCTAATTTCAACATCATACCTGAGCTTAGGTGGCAATGGGATCCTAAACTGTCTTGTTGAGACAGCTAGAGAATCGGCCATGACATTTTCTTCCCTGGGAACAAATGAAATGTTGAAGGCCAAGAAAAAGCCATCAATCAGGTCCCACCCCTCATTTTCGTAACTTCTGAGCCGAGGGTGCTTGGCCTAATAAGAATTTTTTATCTGCTGGACAATCAAATCAGTCCCCAAACACTGTTATCTCCTCAATTCCCATGTCCTTTGCATCCCTTAGACCCAGAACAAGAGCTTCATATTCCTCCACATTATTAGTAGTCTCAAATTCTAATTTGTATGACAGAGATATGGTTTCTTTACAAGGTGACACAAAAACTACTCCAACACCAGCACCTTCCCTAGAAGAGGCTGCATCAAAGAACATATTCCACATGGAAGTAGTTGGGGGAGGTATTTCGTGAAAATAAACGAGTTTCTTTTTTATTTGACAAGGAGCTTCAGGAGTGTCGGTGAGCTGCAACAAGCTGGATCCCAAGTCAGTATCACTGGAAAATATAGGATGATTGGTGGGGTCTGCTTCATCGCTCATAATGTAGGCCAACTGAGATTCTCTGTACAATATCCTATGCTCCCCTATGAATACTGGAATGGTAGCATATGTGAGGTCCATATGCAAGGTTACCCCTAGTCTTTTTATCTAATATCTTGAAAACAACATTCTAAACTTGGGAGGAACATCAACCACTACAATATCCATGACCACACTTTTCATGGGTAGTTGGAATAATGTCACCACCAGGTGTTTGATGACTCCAAGACATTGTACCCTCCTTGAATCAAAATAATACAAATCATGATAGGCCTTTGTGATTTCTAATCCGAGTTCTTCCATGACAGTTTTGGGCATGAGATTATGAGATGCCCCTGAGTCCATCAGACAATTATGGAACACCTTTTCATGTATGTTCAGTGATGTGTAGAAGGGAGGAGATGAATCGTCTCTATATTCTACCATGGGACCTAGGATGACTGTTGGATTTTCATATTGGAGATTTACTGAGTCTGTGGAATGATGGGGTGGCTCGGACTACAACAGTTTAGAGAGGGACCTTTTGAAGTCTTTGTGCTTAACTAGCTCTGAAAGGGGAACAAAGATTCTGATATTCTGAATTTCATGCTCAAAGTTAAAAGGGGAAGGGGGATTCAAAATTTCTCTCACCTTTGGGACATGATCTTTGGCTATGGGTGGTGGATTCTGAACTTTCTTTTCTTTGTTGCTTGTCACTGCATCTCTAGAAGGATTTTCTACTCTGGAGGGTTGATTAAGGACATCAGACTTCCCTTCTCTCTTCTTAGACCAGAGGTCGTATTTGTCGGGACCATTATTTGCTTTCTCCCCTTTACAAATCTCATTTATTTGGCTATCTATGAGGGAATCCTCATAGGAAGATTGAGTTAAATGGGGAAAAGTGGAGGTGTCTCCAAAACAATGAATTTCAGGGTCAAGCTCCTCTTCTTCCCTTTCTTGATCATCAACTAGGTTATTTTGAATAGGGTTTGAATTTTCTGATCATTCCTATATCTATCCCTTTGTTTCCTTGGCATAATCTGAGGAGCATTGTTATTCGGTCTCCTGAACTTGCCTCTGTTATCAACATTTGAGACATTCTTGTAACCTTTCTTTCCCTCGAATTTCATCTTCTCCATTTATGCATATAGGGACTTCACCATCTTGGTTAATTCATCTACTTGAGGGTGAGATGCAAAAGAACCAGAGGTTGAGGCCTCAGATCTTCCTCTTCCCTTGTCTCTGTCAAATTTGTTTCTGAGCCTGTCAACTGCCAACACATTGGATTCTACTTTCAGGGCTACATCTTGCATATTATCCAAGGAAGTATATCTTCTCTCTCTGAGCAGGAGGTAGAAATTGGGATTAAAAGAACTAGCATAAGTGATTTTGGAAGAGGCTTATGTGGGTTTTATCTCAACAGGGATCTTATTGTACAACTTATTGAATCTTTTGGAGAACTCAGAGACGAATTCTCCCTCTTTTCTTTTCAGGGATCCAAATTTTGTGATATAATAAATAAAATCTTTTTTATCCCCCCACTTCCTTAAGAAAACATCATCTAGAGCTTCAATCCTAGCAATAGATCTAGGCGTCAATCCCCTAAACCATTTCCTAACCTCACCATTAAGGCTCTGGAAAACAAATCTCATCCAAACATCTTTGTTTTCAATGTTCAGGTTGTATGCATAACTGTAGAAAGAAACAAGGTGTTCTTCAATAATGATGTCTTCCTCTCCAGTGAATTTGGGCATATACTTTAGGTAATCTCCAGCAGGGAGAGCATTCATTGGTTGAGGTGGGACTAGAGGGGCATATCTTGGAGCCACTATGGAATCCTTTTTGTTTCTAGGGGGATTAGCACTAGCCATAGGGATATGAGGTGGAGGATAATTAGAAGGAGAAGGGGTTCGAACTGGAAAGACTGGAACTAAGCCTCTAGAAGCAAAGGGAAACAACATAGGATTCAAAGAAAAGGCTAAAGGGCCTAAAGGAAAAGAGGTTTCCCTCTCTGTGGTAGCAGCAACAGTAATAGGAGAAGGGGTGGTAAAGCCTAGGGTAGGAAAATATTCTGAGGTGTAGGTTCTAAACCATGGTACAATTTCAGGGGAGAGAGGAGTGACAAGGATTTCTTCCTCCAATCCCAGACCAGGAGGGGAAAAATCAACATGAACACTCCCAAAATTTAAAGTTCGGGAAACTCCAATAGAAGGTATAATAGGGGAATGAGAAGAAGAAATTGGATTTTCTAAAGAAGGACAGTGAAAATTATCAAAAATAGCTGGTTAAACAATAGAAGTACCTTCTCGGAGGGCCCTTCCCTTTTTGAAACTTTTCTCTGGGTCAGCTTCAGGTGTTGCTAAAGGAAGTTGTGGAGTAGACCTCGTGTGTCTATTTCTAGAAGCCACAGCTGAAACAGTGAAGTCATCGGTGGATCCACCTCAATGGAGTCGCCAAATGTACAGTTGCAATATTTGATGTACTAAGTTCTGATGCACCTTCATAACTAGCCAGCTTTGTCGTTCAATCCCAAGGAAAATATTCAGTTCTGTCCCCGGCAACGGAGCCAGAAATGTTAGCACCAGAAGTCACCTCTGGATTGCAGCAGAGGTAAGCCTGATACCCATTAGATTTTATGTCACAGATTGGTTATAAAAGGGTCAAATGGGTGCAGTCTCAGGAAAATATCGTCTTAACTCAGAAACCTGGACTGATATGCACTAGCAGGTGAGGTCATGATTTAACTTCAGACAGTAAGTTGTAGTAAGGGTGAGTAGGAGGAAGACTTCAGTGTGAAAATGGAGAGGTCTGCCAAGGACATCAAGTCTTTCGAAAACTCAAGGAGGAACAATCTAAACACAAGAACTTATTGAATTTAAATCTCACAGAAACTGAAAGGAACTATAACAACACTATAATCAAACTTTCATCATAATACAGTCACAATAATTTAAGTGAATCATTCAACCATGAACTCTTTCAGCATCATAGGGAAACAAGAGGGTGTAAGAAAGCTGATTGTCATTAAACAAGATGTCTCAAATGCCTATACATAACCATAGAACCAAAATGTTCATTAAAACTTTACAATACGAGAGCTTTTCTCTACCATCGACCCTTACAAAATATAAAAACTGAGTATATATACTCAAAGCAACTCGCCCCTACAGAAACGGGCTCTGTTCAGTGCATTCAAGGATTCACATCTTCTTCTTATCCTATCATAATGCACATGCATTCTTCTATCAGACATGATATCAAATCTGTATGGCTCTGGCAGGGAAATTCATCCATAGGGGTACCATAGGCTGACCACTCCAGAACCTCCATGTCTTCCATTTATGGGGTGAAATGAGGTTTCAACTACCTCCCCCTATTTCCATTAACTTCCTGCATAAAGATCAAGAAGGAGGCTAACTCTCGAGAATGTTCCAGTCAGGCTCGTAATCCCTTCCAGTCAAAATTGGTGCCTCGAGGTTTTAAGGATTTTTCCTTGTGACCACTTGAGCGCTTTGATCCTCAGTGCAACACCCTTTCATCACCCTACGAGACCTCATGCTGTGACCTCACGCTTAAACAAATATAATTTCAGGACTTCGCATATCAAAAATTCTCACTCCATTCCTTTCTCAAAGTTCTGAGTCACGAAGTCGTGACTGCTCGGATCCTATGCCACGTGCCCCTCTGGAACGGACGGTCCTGATCATTTCATGATCTCGTGTTTCATGATTTCCCATAACTCATCCCATTGATTGCTCCCTTCTGCGAGTTAGTGAAATGTTGATCCAACAATCTGGCTCTCTTGATTGATCGATAGCTGTTAAGAACCAAACATCAATATAGCATAGAAAAACTTCAGGAAAGGTAGTCAACGCCTTGAAAAAGAGATAATTTCAGATAATAAGCCTCTTCGAGGGGGCAACCTCCTTTTACCCCACTTAAATGTTCAAGTACAAGATGA
>ML781471.1:951957-968268 GCA_009831015.1 Picea engelmannii | reverse complement strand
TTAACTTAGGTGCATTGGTTACAACCAATTCTGATTTGATCTCACCCGTATTCTAATCTTGGTTGCATTTGTTTCAACCAATCCTAATTTATAGGATCTAGAATCCTATCCACGGGTGAGTTGTTGTCACCGTTTCTAACAATGTAGACTATTTGTCGACCATATGGTTCTCCTAACAGAAGACGATGACCCGCCATTAATCAAGTCGGAGAGCACCAGATTCCCATCAGACGGCAGCTCTAGGATCCCATTCTGTGACGCGGGCTTATCTCCATTGGCAGCCCACACAACCTCACCATTTTGCTGCAAAGACGATCCGGATATGACGATGGATAGAACATACTCGCTCTCTCTCGTTTCTACGAAGCTCAACAAGGACCAGGATTTGATTCCGGAAGAGAAGTTCTGATGAACAATATGCGTGATGAGAATTGCAGTGGCATTGTCTTCGTTATCGAGAACCAAGGAAGCGGTCGTCGTACTCTCGTCAGAAATAGACCAAATTTGTGTTGATGCTAACGAATCCATCGAAGTTCTGGGCATTTATCAAGCAGTGGATCAGCATGAACATGAACGAGACAGTACGGATTAAGCTGCAGCATAGCTTTACCCAGAAGTGAAATACACCACCATGGATTCATTTTTGAAGCGCTACCTATAAGCTTGATGAAGGCTTATTAAAAGAACAGGATGGCAGCTCACGATATTTTGCCATTACTTATGGAGCCAACGCATTCCATTTCATTAGAACTTGAGGTACTTGCACGACATCAACACCCAGATTTGACAGTTCCTGTATTGAAGGCTTTGGATGAAATGCTTAAGAATGGAGAGATGGCCGAATCTGATAAAAATATAACAGTAATCCTAGACGGAAAGAAAAATGATGGTTTCCTGCCACCAGAATTCCTGAGGGTGGACTGGCAGGGGACACGAAGAAGAAATTGCAGCATCAGAAAGATTCTGTCAAGTGTATCGCCCAGATTATGCACGCCTAACCAAAAACGTTTACTAGCTGCCCTAAATCAGTAACGGTTCAAAGCAGCTGGCAGACACACCTGGCGTTCGCAGATCCGGAGAAGGCCAACCGCTTCAGATTCCTGGAAGACAAAGAGTTTTATTTTTCTGTTTAAAAGATTGATGATGTAACATTCAGGACCAGGAGGGGGGCGCATGAGCGCAGCAGGGGGAAACCTCTTCTGAAGAGGGTTTCATTGTAAATGTCTGAGTTTTTTGTAATCCATTTATGGATTGAGTTTTTGTAAACTGTTAATGGAGCAATAAAGATGGTTTTTCCTTGTGACTGTGAGATTCATCACGGTTGATTTTCTTTCAGCATGTTTGTTTCTCCTTCGACTATGTTAAATTGTTTGGATTTCATTTATGTATTCCTTACTCGCAGTTGATGTGTTTCCATAGTCTTATGTCTTCCTTAATCCATTACGGCTGCATTACATTTTGTTTTCTTCTAACCGATGGGCTTCGTTATACTGCTATAACGAAAGGATTTGGGTGTTTCCTTATTTGTTTATTTCCTTTCCTCTGCACCAGCTATCAGCTGTGTAAGACCAATCTCCATTTTCAGAACTCTGCATGTATCCTTCACTACAGCGGTCGTCGGCCTTCCCTTTTTCTTTCCGCTACCGCATCATGACAATTAAAGCGCTGAAAGATAGACTTACTTTGCCTCACTTTCTGCAAGTTATTTAATCTCTGTTATTGTCTCTTTTTCTCGGTTTTCATTTAACTACCTGCCCAATGGACCTTTTCCTGGTTTAACCCCCAAACCCCATGAATCCAAGACCATCTTTCACCCATAAATCTTCCCACCTTTTTCATGCTATTTAAATTCCTATCGTGACATTTTTCGAGAGATCCCTCTCAGGTTGGAAGAGGGCAGCTTCTAACCCAAAGTGGTTCGAGGTTGCCTCGGGATTGATTTGTTGCAACCCATTTCAGTTCTGAGTGTCAACATTTTGGCGCTGTTGCCGGGGATTTCCGAAGTTGATCCCTGGGAGAACGACATTGTTATAGCCCTATGGCATGGTTGAACAGTTAGTCATAGGCAAACATTGGTTGCACATGCTCTAGCGACTCCATTAAAAGTTTCTGATGGTGATTTCACTGGCAGGAGAACTCAGAATTGCAGCTTTCGTGTAAGGTCGCTCAATGGATGGAGGCACCTGGTCCACTGTTCTTGGCACTTTACAAGAAAGCGCCATCCCTAGTTGGAGCCGATGTTGTAACAGAGATCAAAATCGACTACACTGCCCAAGGAGAGCCTCAAGCCTTTGAACTATGTGCCAAATTATGCTATGGAATTGTTGTTACACTCAACGCCTACAATGTTGTTGCAGTTCGTTGTGCTGCAGAACATCTTGGGATGACAGAAGCTATGGAAAAAGGAAATCTAGTCTATAAAATTGAGGTGTTTTTCAGCTCGAGTTTATTTCGAAGCTGGAAAGATTCCATTATTGTATTGCAGTCTGCTAAATCATTCTTACCTTGGTATAAGACCTCAAGGTGGTAGGAAGATGTATTGACTCAATTGCTTCCAAGACTTCAGTTGGTCCTTCAAAGGTTGATTGGTCCTTCAGTTACACAAGAGCGAAGTTAATAAATGGCCAACCATGTGTAGGAAACAGTAATAGTCCTCCGTGGAATGGAATCCAAAATTCCAAACATCGGTATGTTCCAAAGGATTGGTGGATTGAATACATTTGTGAACTCGATATTGATTTGTATGAGCGAGTAATAGTTGCTATTAAATCAAAGGGAAGAATGTCGCATGAGCTAATCGGTGAGGCCCTGAAGGTTTACACTCTTTGTCGGTTACCCGGAAGTTCAAAGGATCATGACTATAGAGGTGCTTTAAAAATTGAAAATGGGTCAATTTCAAATGATGTGGAGACAACAGAAAAACATAGACAACTTGTGCAAACTATTGTGAGCTTATTACCACCAGAAAAAGGATCAACTTCCTGTAGCTTTTTGCTAAAGCTATTGAAGGCTGCTACTATGCTGGGAGAAGAAACTTCGTCTGAAATGGAACTTGCAAGGAGGATAGGCATCCAGTTAGAAGAAGCTTCACTAAATGATCTATTGATTTCATCTTCATCACACACAAACGATTCCCTGTACGATGTAGATCTTATGCAATGCACGTTAGAGCATTTTATGATGCAGGATAAGAGTCCTCGAAGCAGTCCAGAAAGGACACAATTGCTTTATGAGAGGCAGAGAACAAGGTCTGCTAAAACTTTAGAATTTTCTGAAGGGCTATCGACATATATCTTAAGGAGCAACCTGGGCATCCATTGCACATGGTTTTACGCAGGGAAATGAAATCTTACTCTACTGTTATATTACTAAGTTGAGATTTCCTTGGGCATTAATACTTGCCTCCCCTTCTGTTCTCATATAATTCTCAGCAGTTCTCTTAGCAGCAGCCAGCGGCAATGGCGGAAGAGCAAGTAAATGTAAAACTATTGAGAGTTTCATCCATGGTACCGACCATTCCTACTATGAAGCATCACATGTTCCTCTCCAACCTTGATCTGTTTTTCACTTCCTTTAACAATCAGAGGGTTATGTTCTATAAAACAGATGAGGAAAAGATGGATTTTTCGACCGTAGCCGAGAAGCTTAAGAGAAGCCTGTCGTTAGTTCTGGTGGATTTTTATCCATTCGTTGGTCGACTGGACATTAAGGGAGAAGAATCGGGTCGGCATGAAATTGACTGCAACGATGAGGGAGTGGAATTTGTGGAAGCATCGATCGGTACCGCTTTTGAGGATTTGGAAAAAGAGGAGTTTCAGCACAAAATTTCGTTCACAGAACTTGTTCAGTACCATTACCGAGATCGTGATACATTGGAGCATGGAATCTATGACGGGACGCTTCTCTCAATTCAAACCAGGTCACAGCTTTTCTGGGAGGGGGAATCTGCATCGGAACCAATTTTCATCATGTTATTGCAGACGGGAATTCCTTTTGGCATTTCATGAAGTGTTGGGCGGAATGTAGCAGAGGGTTTCCTATTTCCAACAAGCCTGACCACATGTGAGAAATCTTCAAACTCGACGAGAAGATTTGTGCAATGCCCAACGTTTCGTGGAGAGCTGAAGAAGTTGTCACCAATCGTATCAAGGAAGCGCAGATTTTCAAGTTTATGCGAGATGATTTACTGCCCTTGCATCAGTCAGAAATCAACGTGAGTACTGACGATGACGATTATAGATCCAATATCAATATGCTCGATCACCATTTCAAAAATTATGGCAATGACATTAGTGCGGCCGATGAGGATTTCAAAAGCTACGCAGACCACTCCAATATCGTAAAGAATGTCTTCACCAGCTTCGGTGTAAACACCCATTGCAAAAAGTTGTCAGAGCACCTGGCAGTCACCAAGATCCTAAGACCAGAAACGCACCATCTGTCAGAGCACACACAGTGCTAAGTAAAACGGCTACCATTTCCAAAATTAGCCGAACTGTCACAACGCGCACAGGTGTTTCGTGAACCGCTCCGAAACGCCAATCTTTGCAGAGGATGTCCCAACAGCTCGAGAAATTTTGCAGGAGGCATGATCATTTTGGCGCTGCAAGGTTTTGAAGTAACAACATGACTTTGCCTACATATTTCATCCCAAACCCTAATAACTGCACGCATATTTCACCTGTTAACCATCTCCGAGATGTGGGCACCCAGTCTCTCTGTCTGTGGATAATTACCTCTCTGTTTAATTACCTCTGTCTGTAATTACTCTGGTAACAGATAAGCAGAGTAAGGCAAAGATGCCCGATGAGCTTCTTGAATCATTGAACAACGATTGCTTCCTAAGACATGAAGGGTGGTGGTCTTATGAGTTCTGCTACCAAGCAAAAGTGCGACAATTTCACCAAGAGGAGAAAAAGATAATTCAAGAATTCGTTTTGGGTGTTTATGATAAGGATGCTACTGCAGCTTTGCATCGGAATTCACCAGATGTGTCCCTTCAGAAAGATCCCCGTTCCAAAACTGCTGCTCAAAGGTATCATGCACTTGTATATTTTGTGACCTTACAAACGAGCCAAGAGAGACGGAGGTGAGATTTATGTGTGTAGACCCCGATCTACCATCAATTAATCCCATTAAAGACGTGTCCACATGCAAATACGCATTGATAGTTCAATGTCCCAAGCTTTGCAGCCACCTGTTGTTTCAAGAAGAGCGGCCTTCTTGGTATACCATTAACTGTAACACGCTGTCAAATGGCAATGAGAGAACAGAAAAAGAAGACAAGGACACGCAAGATAGGCCAATAATTATATTTCACATAGTTTCCACATGAGCTCGGCAATTGGCATTTACTCATAGCTTCGGACAACAGTTGGAAGGGCTTGGCAAGTCCGTCTGCATATCCTCTCAGATTTCCATCATAATCCAGTCTTATGTAGACTGTTTGTCGACCATATGGTTCTCCTAACAGAAGACGATGACCCGCCATTAATCAAGTCGGAGAGCACCAGGTTCCCATCAGACTGCAGCTCCAGGATCCCGTTCTGCGATGAGGGCTTATCTCCATTGGCAGCCCACACAACCTCACCATTTTGCTGCAAAGACGATCCGGATACGACGATGGATAGAACATACTCGCTCTCTCTCGTTTCTACGAAGCTCAAGAAGGACCAGGATTTGATTCCGGAAGAGAAGTTCTGATGAACAATATACGTGATGAGAATTGCAGTGGCGTTGTCTTCGTTATCGAGAACCAAGGAAGCGACTGTCGTACTCTCGTCGAAAATAGACCAAATTTGTGTTGATGCTAACGAATCCATCGAAGTTCTGGGCATTTATCAAGCAGTGGATCAGCATGAACATGAACGAGACAGTACAAATTAAGCTACAGCAGAGCTTTACCCAGAAGTGAAATACACCACCATGGATTCATTTTTGAAGCGCTACCTATAAGCTTGATGAAGGTTTATTAAAAGAATAGGATGGCAGCCCACGATATTTTTCCATTACTTATGGATCCGACACATTCCATTTCATTAGAACTTGAGGTACTTGCACGACATCAACACCCAGATTTGACAGTTCCTGTATTGAAGGCTTTGGATGAAATGCTTAAGAATGGAGAGATGGCCGAATCTAATAAAATTATAACAGTAATCCTAGACGGAAAGAAAAAATGATGGTTTCCTGCCACCAGAATTCCCGAGGGTGGACTGGCAGGGGACACGAAGAAGAAATTGCAGCATCAGAAAGATTTTGTCAAGTGTATCGCCCAGATTATGCACGCCTAACCAAAAACGTTTACTAGCAGCCCTACATCAGTAACGGTTCAAAGCAGCTGGAAGACACACCTGGCGTTCGTAGATCCGGAGAAGGCCAACCGCTTCAGATTCCTGGAAGACAAAGAGTTTTATTTTTCTGTTTAAAAGATTGATGATGTAACATTCAGGACCAGGAGGGGGGCGCATGAGCGCAGCAGGGGGAAACCTCTTCTGAAGAGGATTTCATTGTAAATGTCTGAGTTTTTTGTAAGCCATTTATGGACTGAGTTTTTGTAAACTGTTAATGGAGCAATAAAGATGGTTTTTCCTTGTGACTGTGAGATTCATCACGGTTGATTTTCTTTCAACATGTTTTCTTCTCCTTCCACTGTGTTAAATTGTTTGGATTTCATTTATGTATTCCTTACTCGCAGTTGATGTGTTTCCATAGTATTATGTCTTCCTTAATCCATTACGGCTACATTACATTTTGTTTTCTTCTAACCGATGGGCTTCGTTATACTACTATAACGAAAGGATTTGGGTGTTTCCGTATTTGTTTATTGCCTTTCCTCTGCACCAGCTATCAGCTGTGTAAGACCAATCTGCATTTTCAGAACTCCGCATGTACCCTTCGCTATGGCGGCCGTCGGCCTTTCCTTTTTCTTTCCGCTACCGCATCATGACAATTAAAGCGCTGAAAGATAGACTTACTTTGCCTCACTTTCTGCAAGTTATTTAATCTCTGTTATTGTCTCTTTTTCTCAGTTTTCATTTGACTCCATGCCCAATGGACCTTTTCCTGGTTTAACCCCCAAACCCCATGAATCCAAGACCATCTTTCACCCATAAATCTGCCCACCTTTTTCATGCTATTTAAATTCCTATCGTGACATTTTTCGAGAGATCCCTCTCGGGTTGGTAGAGGGCAGCTTCTAACCCAAAGTGGTTCGAGGTTGCCTCGGGATTGATTTGTTGCAACCCATTTCAGTTCTAACTGTCAACAGGTGGTTTACCTATGTCGAGACGAAATCATGATTATCTTTATGTTGTGGTGGATCGATTTAGCAAAATGTGTTTTTTGATACCTTGTACAAAGCAGGTTACAGCTGAACAAACGACACAAATGTTTTTTCAAAATGTTTGGGTGCATTTTGGATTGCCTAAATCCATTATTTCTCATCGGGATTCTCGATTTGTTGGAAGTTTTTGGTCAAGTTTATGGGCACTCATGGACACCAAACCTAAAAAGAGAACAACTTTTCATCCGTAAACAGATGGTCAGACAGAGGTGGTAAATCGAACAGTGGTGCATCTTCTTCATGCTTATTGCAGCAAGCATCCTAAACTTTGGGATGAGCATTTACACTACATTCAGCATGCTTACAATCGAGCTAAACACTCTTTGACTAAAACATCACCATTTGAAGCATGTTTTGGCTATTTGCCCAAATCTCCTTTAGATTTTATCTTTGGGAAGGATATTGCTATCGATGGTCAATATGACATTGATAGGGCAGAAAAGTTCATTGAACAAATTCAGTCGATACATCAAGTGGTGCAAGAGTAGTTGGAAAAGAGTCAAGCCAAGTACAAGACGAGACATGACAAGCATCGTGTTGATCACAGTTTCCAAGTTGGAGATGAAGTTTGGCTTTACATCAGTAAGGAGAGACTTAAAGGATAAGGTAAAAAATTGAAACCGATTCAATATGGTCCTTTCAAAATTATCGACAAGATTGGTAACAATGCCTTTCGTTTAGATTTGCCTCCTTATATGCAAATGTATGTAGTTGTTAATGTTGAGAATTTGAAATTGTATGAGCCTCCGTTGATTGATGATCATGGAGAGCATGTTCAGATTCCTTCTATAGATGATTTTTCCCCATAATATCTTACAGAACTGCATGAAGACACCATCCTTGACAGGAGAATGCGAACTTCAAAATGAGGAAATGTGGAGTATCTTCGAGTTGGTCTTAAAGGAACAAATCCAAATAAAACCAAGTGGATAGAGGTTGGAAGAGTGAGGGAACTATATCCTCATCTTCAAATAGACTGAAAATAGTCTTTTGGAGGTCCAAAAGCTTTCCAATGGGGAGGTGTGATCAGGGGATCAAATTTTGCTCAAAAATTAAAAGTGCTCGGAATTGCTTCAAAGCAAACGAGAGCGTAGGCCTCATCGTTACGAACCCAACGCAACTCATTTGGGTTCAAACAGACATCAGGAGCGAGAGATATCGCGTTCTATTCAAAATGACAAACAGGCAAAAAAATGGGATGCTGACTATACAGTCTGTACGGCTGCTGACGTGGCAGTCTGTACGACATGTGACAGAGTTGAGTGGCACAGTTGACAGATTTGAACGAATGGTACTATGACACTTGGCGGATTATGGTTGGTTGTACGGTGCCACGTGGCCCAGTCATGGGCCGCCACGTGGCACTATATTATTGGTTGCTCGTTTAAAATTTATTGGAGTCCACCGGGTTCGACCCCGTGACCTCCACCCTCATGTAAAGCCTTGAGATAGTATGTGCTTCCAACATGCCCCGCTATATTCCTTGTTATATATGCGGGTTTGAATACATTTGAATTAAAGTTTATGTGTGGTCAGAGCGGGGGTCCGGGTCGGGGCTTAGCCCCAGCCCATGGTCATATCCGCCATATCATATGACCCCATTGCAAAGGTTGGTGCACATGTTTTGGTTTCAATTTTGGTTTAAATGGTTGTGACAACCAAACTACCCGCCACTTGTTACTTTGTTATTCGCCTATGGGACGGAGCCCCATTTGAAAGTGTGTGTGGTCACATGGCCACATGACTTCGGCCTTGGCGGTTAGGGGCTAGGTGCACCCGTAACCGTCCTACAGTTCGCACCGTTTGTGTGGTTGCGTCCGGTGCCAAGTTTTTACGCTTTAAATTTCATGTGGGCTAGGTTGAGCCAACAAAGGGTGCAATTTGTAGATGTAGAGACAACAAGCTTGAAGAGGGGACTTCCAGGAAGCCTAACTTCTTCAATTTTTGGCCAAATGAGGTGCCGAAAAAGCCTAGCTAGGGGTTTTTGGATGTTCTGAAGCCATTGGAGCAGTCTATTTGGTAGTTTGAGCATTGTAAAGCACATTTTTTAGCACTTTGAGAAAATAATACAAATGATCCATTGGAAGCTGGACCAGGAGATGTAGCCCAAGAGAGGGGTGAACTCCTTTATCATTTGTTGTGTTATGTGTTTTATGTTCATTGATTATGATGTTGTTTATATGCATCTTGAATGTGTAAATCCTATTAATAATGTGTTTCAAAGTTGATCCATTTGCTTTTAACACATAAAATTTAACTTGCAAATATTTTCAAGAATACAAGTCTTCTTCATTTTTAGATCATCGTCCATGCTCAACGTATCAATATCTATTTTTTCTTATAGAGATGATATCTTAGGATCAAATCTCATTGGAATAGATCTTAGTACCTTTTGAACAATCATAGATTCTTCAACTTCTTCTCCCAATCATTTAATAACATTCATTGCTTCATCAACTCGTAAAAAGTAAGTAGCAATGTCTTCATCTTCCTTCATTTTCAATCGTTCAAATTGACCTATGTAATTCCAGATATTTTCCTCCTTTACTTTGGCATCTCCTTCATAAACATTTTGAATTTTGTCCCAAATATCCTTTGCAGAATCAAAATGCATTACCTTAACATATACTGAATCAACTAACATATATTGAATCAACTAGGACATTTAGGATAACATTTTAGCCCTCTAATTGTTTTGACTGAGTTTCTTTCCATAATTATCTATTGGGGGAGTGGAAGTCTCTTTGTATCCGTCTAATACTGATTTCCAAACATCAAATCCATATGCTTGTACATACGTTTTCATCCTTCTGCTCTAGAAAGCATAGTTTTGACCATCAAATTGTGGTATTCCATTCTTATACAAATTGGTTCTCTCCATGATCTACCTTCCACTAGTTAGATTGTTTCTTGAATGAACCTGCTCTGATACCAATTGTTGGAATACTAATGGGGGGGTGAATCAGTATGAGCACTTTTTACCACTTTCAATAACAATATATAAACTTCAACTTTATCAACAATATTCAATAGTTTATAACTTGTGCATTCAATATATTATTACATCATAAACAATATCATTCATTAGTGCATAATAAACAACCACAAATACACAATACACCATAATTTACGTGGAAATCCAAATGGGATAAAACCATAGAATGAATTCTTATATATATCAAGATTAAATTCATATGAAGTACCAACTTCCTGATTCTCCAGAACCAACTGGAATGAGGCTCCAACCCCCTATTTACATTCTCCAACCTAAAGGAATCTACAACTCATTGAATTCTCCAGCTACAACTAGAAGGAGGTTCCAACCCCCTAGTTTACATGCTCCAACCTGACGGAAGCTCCAACTCCCTGTATTCTCCAGCTCCAACTCAAAGGAGGCTACAACCCCCTGATTTACAAGCTCCAATGTGAAGGAAGATCTAACTCCCTAATTTCTCTGGAACCAACTAGAAGGAGGGTACAACCCCTTTCCTTGCCCCATCCCACCTCCTTGAAATATAAGTGTAGACTCAACTTGTCATTACCACTGATACTATAACTTCCACTATCACTGATACATCAATCAACTTGTCATTATCACCGTCACATCAACCTGTCAATGTCACTGTCACATCAACCTGTCACTGTCAATCTGTCTCTGATATACCATCATCAACTTATACCATATCATGCATCAACCATGTACCAAAATACTCTATCATGCATCAACCATGTACCAAACCTGTAGCATATCAAGCATCAACCATGTACAAAAACCTATACCATATCATGCATCAACCATGTACCAAAACCTATATCATAGAATGCATCAACCATGTACCAAAACATGTACCATGCCTTATACCAAGATCACCAAGAAGTGCCTCTAACTATGTACCATATCATCGTCGAGATATTTGCCAAGATATACCTCAAACCATGTGCCTCAAGCATGTGCCATCATCCATAAACCATGTACCAAGTGATGTACCTCAACCATATACCATATCACTCATGATATGTCTCAATCATGCCATAGACTAAGTACCATAACATAAATGGTGTACCTCAACCAATTACCAACATTACCAAGCATGCCTTAAGCATGTACCAAAACATCCAATGCATGTACCTCAAACATGTTCCATGACATCATCAAGAAGTGTGTCAAACATGCATCAATATCACCAAGAAATGTATCTCATACATGTGCCAAATATATCCCTCACACATGCACCTAAGAAGTTACTCAATCATTTTCCAATGTATGAACAATATACCAAAGATACACCTCAAGCATGCATCACAACATCACCAACATGTAACCCTCAAAACATGCATATAAACATACATGTAAACATGTAGTCACCATGTTGTATCAAATCTCAGATAGACATACCTTTATGGGAATCAAAAACATGGTACAAGCATCATTCCTTAGATATTCCTTAGCCTCGTTGGATGAAGAATGTCCTCACACAAGGCCTCACGTGATGGGCACCAACTGACATGTGGGGGTGCCTCACAGGACACCAATATCCTGACCTGCAGGGGTAAGCCAAACTAGGGTTTCTTAGAAAACTCTTTCTCTCCTATACAATCCTGAAACTTTCTCCTTCACACTTCCTTTGCTTCCTCAAACTCGCTACCAAAAACTTCCCAATAGATCACTTGCTCACATTGAATATATTCAATAACTTGTGTGTGTGAATGTACTTATGAGAGGCTTCTTGTTGTGTGTTTATACCTTTTCTAAGTAACCTCTTTCCTTATCTTTATGGATTCTTGTTATAAATTTTTTACCCTTAATTAATGACTTGCAACATCTTTTTGTAACCATTTAGGGGCTTCTTGACCATTCTTCAGGGCTTCCAAATTCATGAGGGAATATCTCCTTAACCGTGAGGAAGTATGTGCATACCACCTACCATTGGAAATGACATGATGAGGACTATCCATATATGAGTGTGTTAACTACATTTACACTATCCTTCATGTCATAATTCCTCAAACAACTTCGATATTCATGACCACACCTATGGGCCTTCTTGTAGACTTCTTCAAATGCACCCATCTCATTTGTTGACATCAATGACAACCACTTCTATTGACATCAATGAAAACAAACTATCCAAAAACTGGAGCATCAAATTTAATGGTATGATGATGCTATGAAACACATGAAGTATGAAGCATGCAGGTGAAGTTAGAAGTACTATGTGTATGAATATCTTAGGTTTGTGCCTATATAGGTCTTACTAATTTGGTGCTCAGTTGGGGAGATTGGTGTCTCTAGTAGGTTGGTGCCTACACAATATATTTTTGAGTTGGTGCTCAGTTGAGGAGATTGGTGTCTTCAGTAGGTTGATGCATACAATCTTTGTAACAATAGTTTGGTGCCTAAAACTATTTATAAATATAAGTTTTAGTGGTTTTCTCCCACAAGGGTTTCCATGTTAAATTTTGTGCACTATGATTTGAGTTTATATTTGCTAATGAATGATTGATGAATGGTTAAATAAAGTAAAAATTATCTTATACTGATTCACCCCCCTCTTAGTATAAGAATATGTCCAACATATACATTTTTCTCCTCTTTAAAAGTGATTTGGGCTTGGGATAATTTTTCCAACGAGCTATCATTTGCTTGATTCTTATTTCATATGACCTGCCTAAGTATGGCATGAATTACATGTCTCTTAAATGGCCAAAATTCATAGCTAAGACTTCCTTATATGTTTATGTTATTTTATATGAATAAAAAATAAAATCAAGCATAGAGACAATGTATGGAAGTGTGATACCTTTCCGATGGTATATCATATGCTTGGTTTCGACCCTCATTTGTTGAGAATGAACCTTCACAATTTTAGGACTAGTTGCAGAGGTTAGTTTGGTGGCAATGGTCTAGGTTTAAACATTGTTGTTGATAGGATCAGAATTATAAAATCTGTTGAAAAATACTGAGAGGGGGGGGGGTGAATCAGTATTTTGAGATATCAATCGATTTTTCACTTTTCTTTCACTGAAAAATCTTAGTCTACTTTATAGAGACCAGTTGTTGTATATTCTTATGAAAACAGTAGTGCATCCAGAGATCTTATTATGAATTTCTTCATTCATCAGAAGTCTTTTAAACAGTAATTCAACAAAATAAACTAACACAGATGAATAGGACACATGAACACCAGGATTTAAGGTGGAAACCCAAATTGGGAGAAAACCATCGCTGTTGTTGTCTCTGTCTTCAATGATTATTATTAAGAAAACATTCTACAACAATGTACTAGTGCAGACTCATACTAGTACGCAGGCTTCTACCTACATAAGGCTACAACCTTCTCTCGTTTACCAGCCTTTCCTGGAAGGGAGCTTCAACCCCCTGAAGATAGCACCTGTTTCTACTGGCAGATTGATACTATTGAAGGGTTTAACCCTCATACTCACTGCTGACCACGTTTCATTAATTTTCACACTGGATCAGGTAGTTTGATCTAGTAGTTATGAAAGTAACTGAAATTATCTCAAGAGTAAACACAGATCTACAGACTGCCAGGCAGTTATCAAAAAGACACACATTAAACAAGTCAATAAACCTGGAGATGATGCCTCTGCTCTCATGGTTGCTGAACCCACAACCGAGATCTCTCTGTCAATGTAGATTTGTCGCCCGACTGCCACCAGGAGGTTCCTCTTTCTTCAAACCTTCCATGCGGCCTGCACAAATGACCTCACCCACCAGTAGATATCCCTACTGTCAGAGAATGGCCTCTGCGTCCTCCAAAAGGACCTCTACGACCTATCACCGTCCTCCTTTTCCTCTGCCGAATCCCCTGTAGGAAGAGCATCGACCCCTTCTTAAACCCATTGGTCCAAGACTCGTTCAACGCTCATTGGGTCCCATATTTATTGCCCGGAGGAAATCGGGCCCCTTTTTGAAATTTGAATTAAACCTATGCGCGCCTTTTTGAATCGGGTTTCAGCATTCCATATGCTAGCCCCTTCCAGCTACACAATGGTCCATGTGACCTGCCTTCGTGTGACCTTGGTTTTATCACTCCATCAGAGTTTCGGCACTTGCGATGACAAAATGTTTATGTCCACAGGATTCATGATGCGCTTTAGCCCTCCTGACTAAGCCCTGGTCCATGTGACCATTACCCATGACCACAACCTAACCCCGTCGGGGCTATGGGGTTTGTGATGCATCAATGCATTCACCCGCGTGATTCTCGATTGTCCAAATCCCGACGCTCCTTTCATATGATAACAGCTGGCCTCCACTATGCCTCTGTCCTCCTTCGTTGTTGTGTTGATAGTTGTACCCCACTCATTGGGATTTCGCGGATCGCGATTTTGAAATGCGCAAAACCTTTGTGCCCGGGTTCTTTGATATCCCGATTTCCGATTAGCCGATGAACAACCTCCTATCGAGCCTTTCGCCGATGGCACCAATCTCCTGCCACGCATCCTCTCAGATGGACGGTCCTGATTGTGTCGGGATTTCAGGATTTTCGATGTCCTGTTTCTTTTGACCTTGGGAACTCCGATTTCCCGATTGGCGATATGCCGACTCGCTCCTGATTTCTGACACCTATCCCTTAGATGGACGGTCCCGATCCCTTTAGGATTTCTTGACTTTCGATCTCTCATTTCCTTCGACCTCAGGAACTCCGATTTCCCGATGTCCAATATGCCGATGGTGCCTTGATCTTCAACACCTGTCCCTCAGATGGATGGTCTCGATCGTCGATGCCTCTGCTGACGTCACACGTGGTTTGACTCGTGTTAGATCCTGCCACGTGTCACTCTGATTCGTGACTTACATGTGCCTGAAGTGTTGAATCTGCCTGACACCTGTCATTCCCTAGTTGTGCCACGTGTACCTTGCTGACGTGGTCTACTGTCCTGAGTTGGATCAACAGTTCAGATGCAATCTTGGCTCAACAGCTGCGATTTCATCGCAAAATTGCATATCGCAATTTCGAGGTTTTCATTGTCATTGTTCACGAGACTCGTGAAACTCCGATTCCCAATTCTCCGATGAAGCCTCCTGTCTACACGTGGATGGTCCCGATCGCTGCTTGATTTAACGGCTGTGATCAAATGGCGAAATCGCATATCGCGATTTTGGAGTTTTCATTGTCGAATGAATTGGAAATTTCAAAGTCCCGATCCCCAATTCTCCGATGGCTTATCTCCCTCGCATCTTTTGCAGATCTGATGGTTGTCGGGTATCTGCTTGCAATCTGACGGCGTAGATCACTTCTTCTACACGCTAACTCCTGCGCTTAACATCTGCACAACTTCTCCCGATCCAACAGTTGTCGGGATTTCCGAGTGAGATCCGACGGCTCTCAGTCTCTTTCCTGTGCTCCTTGTGCGTATAAGAACGCTATGCCTCCTAAGCTTATTCTCCTCGAATCCTTAAAGGATTCCGACGTTTGCGTGCGATCATTCACCTCTCTAAACTTTGTCTTTTGTTTGCCTATCATCTTGTAAAACATGCCAACAATCCTTTGTATATTCTTCCTATACACATGCCATCTTCATTGTTGTACTTGCCATCAATGACAAGCATATGCTACCTATTAAACATGTCCAACAATCTCCCCCTTTGTCATTGATGGCAATACTCTTCCTCTTGTCTTTTTCCTCCCCTTTTGACATCAATGGCAAAGAGTGGACAGTAACATGCTCCCCCTGAAACCATGCATCTACTGAATAAGCTCCCCCTTAGCCAGTGCATTTAAAGATGCTCATTAACACCTTACAACCAATTGAGATGTCTATACTTAATTAGACCTGATCCTCTGCATGGCAGAAACTACTCCCAGTTTTTGTCGGAGATATTCGAACGCTTCTCTGGGTAGAGGTTTGGTAAAGATATCAGCCACTTGTTCTTTGGAGGGAACATACTCCAATTTCACCTTTTGCTCAAGCACCTGTTCTCGTAAGAAGTGATATTT
>ML781471.1:915677-947062 GCA_009831015.1 Picea engelmannii | reverse complement strand
TAGTGCATCCAGAGATCTTATTATGAATTTCTTCATTCATCAGAAGTCTTTTAAACAGTAATTCAACAAAATAAACTAACACAGATGAATAGGACACATGAACACCAGGATTTAAGGTGGAAACCCAAATTGGGAGAAAACCACCGCTACTGTTGTCTCTGTCTTCAATGATTATTATTAAGAAAACATTCTACAACAATGTACTAGTGCAGACTCATACTAGTATGTAGGCTTCTACCTGCAGAAGGCTACAACCTTCTCTCGTTTACCAGCCTTTCCTGGAAGGGAGCTTCAACCCTCTGAAGATAGCACTTGTTTCTACTGGTAGATTGCTACTACTGAAGGGTTTAACCCTCATACTCACTGCTGACCACGTTTCATTAATTTTCACACTAGATCAGGCAGTTTGATCTAGTAGTTATGATAGTAACTGAAATTATCTCAAGAGTAAACATAGATCTAAAGATTGTCAGGCAGTTATCAAAAAGACACACATTAAACAAGTCAATAAACCTGGAGATGATGCCTCTACTCTCATGGTTGCTGAACCCACAGCCGAGATCTCTCTGTCAATGTAGATTTGTCGCCCGACTGCCACCAGGAGGTTCCTCTTTCTTCAAACCTTCCATGCGGCCTGCACAAATAACCTCACCCACCAGTAGATATCCCTACTGTCAGAGAATGGCCTCTGCGTCCTCCAAAAGGACCTCTGCGACCTATCACCATCCTCCTTTTCCTCTGTTGAATCCCCTGTAGGAAGAGCATCAACCCCTTCTTAATCCCATTGGTCCAAGACTCGTTCAACGCTCATTGGGTCCCATATTTATTGCCCGGAGGAAATCGGGCCCCTTTTTGAAATTTGAATTAAACCTATGCGTGCCTTTTTGAATTGGGTTTCAGCATTCCATATGCTAGCCCCTTCTAGCTACACAATGGTCCATGTGACCTGCCTTCGTGTGACCTTGGTCTTATCACTCCATCGGATTTTCGGCACTTGCGATGACAAAATGTTTATGTCCACGGGATTCACGATTTCCCGATTCGCGATGCGCTTCAGCCCTCCTGACTGAGCCCTGGTCCATGTGACCATTACCCATTTCCACAACCTAACCCCGTCGGGGCTACGGGGTTTGTGATGCATCAATGCATTCACCCGCGTGATTCACGATCGTCCAAATCCCGACGCTCCTTTCATATGCTAACAGCTGGCCTCCACTATGCCTCTATCCTCCTTCGCTGTTGTGCTGACAGTTGTACCCCACTCATCGGGATTTCGCAGATCGTGATTTCGAAATGCACAAAACCTTTGTGCCCGGGATCTTCGATATCCCGATTTCCGATTAGCCGATGAACGACCTCCTATCGGGCCTTTCGCTGATGGCACCAATCTCCTGCCACGCGTCCTCTCAGATGGACGGTCCTGATTGTGTCGGGATTTCAGAATTTTCGATGTCCTGTTTGTTTTGACCTTGGGAACTCTGATTTCCCGATTGGCGATATGCCGACTCACTCCTGATTTCTGACACCTGTCCCTCAGATGGACGGTCCCGATCCCTTCTGGATTTCGTGACTTTCAATCTCTCATTTCCTTCGACCTCAGGAACTACGATTTCCCGATGTCCAATATTCCGACAGTGCCTTGATCTTTGACACCTGTCCCTCAGATGGACGGTCTCGATCGTGGATGCCTCTGCCGATGTCACACGTGGTTTGACATGTGTTAGATCCTGCCACGTGTCACTCTGATTCATGACTTACATGTGCCTGAAGTGTTGAATCTGCCTGACACCTGTCATTCCCTGGTTGTGCCACGTGTCCCTTGCTGATGTGGTCTGCTTTCGTTAGTTGGATCAACGGTTCAGATGCAATATTGGCTCAACGGTTGCGATTTCATCGCGAAATTGCATATCACGATTTCAAGGTTTTCGTTGTCATTATTCACGAGACTCGTGAAACTCCGATTCCTGATTCTCCGATGAAGCCTTCTATCTACATGTGGATGGTCCCGATCGCTGCTTGATTTAACGGTTGTGATCAAATCACGAAATCGCATATTGTGATTTCGGAGTTTTCATTGTCGAATGAATTGGACATTTCAAAGTCCCGATCACCGATTCTCCGATGGCTTATCTCCCTCGCATCTTTTGCAGATCTGACGGCTGTCGGGTATCTGCTTCCAATCTGACGGCACAGATCACTTCTTCTACATGCCAACTCCTGCACTTAACATCTGCGCAGCTTCTCCCGATCCAACAGTTGTCGAGATTTTCGAGTGAGATCCGACGACTCTCGGTCTCTTTCCTATGCTCCTTGCGCATATAAGAATGCTATGCCTCCTGAGCTTATTCTCCTCGAATCCTTAAAGGATTCCGACGTCTGCGCACAATCATTCACCTCTCTGAACTTTGTCTTTTGTTTGCCTGTCATCCTGTAAAACATGCCAACAATCCTTTGTACATTCTTCCTGTACACATGCCATCTTCATTGTTGTACTTGCCATCAATGACAAGCATATGCTACCTGTTAAACATGTCCAACAAAATCAAAGTTTTTGTATTTTTGTAGACTCAAATACCTTTCCAACAATGCCTCATTTTCCTCAATCTTATGTCATATGTCCCTGTTAGAGTTGTCACAAATATTTGAATTGTTTGAGGTAGGATGATCTAACCATCTTGTATGACATATGTTCAGGTCATACAAAGTAGTACTTAATAGCCTCATCTCAAGATTTCATTCCCACATTGTCAAAGAACCCATTGGTACCTTTCCATTAGGACCTTTTCATTGATACTTTGTTCACCCCAATTAGATATCGTATGGTGATGTGTCATCTTTCACAATTTAGGGAATTTTGTGGGTTCCACTGACAAATCATGGTTTTAGGGAGAAGATCTTCCTGAACAAAATTGAGGGACTAGGTGGCACAAGATAAGATTTCCCATTGCATATTATTGATGGGCTCGTTGATACCTTTACAATGGTATTCCCCATGTCACATTTGACTCCATCTCGTCTGTCATGATTTTTGGTCTCCGACAATGAAATTCAAAGTCAAAGATTTCACTTTGCATGTAATTCAAGGAAAAAATATAAAATATATAAATATATAAAAATAACAAAAATGGGAGAGAGGAGCACATGGGCATGCCAAACATCTCCCCCATGCAAAATTGGAAAATGTAAGAAAAGAAAAAAAAAATACAAGACCCTCCCCCTCCTCTATCTTGCTCATTTGAAAAATTCACTAGAGGGGGAGAGGGCTCTGGCCATGCAAATCAGGTTTATAAAGAAGGGTTTTTGAGGGGTAGGTCATACAAATTCCAACCAAAAATAGAGTATAGCTATCATTCCATCACTTTCATTTCATTTTATCGAAAAAATTCAGGTTATTAAGTGCATGGATGGTTGTGTTGGGTTCTCTCTATGTGATAATTTGTATTCTCCGTCATGATTGTCAGTTCGGTGAGTTTGATTTTTTATTTGTTGGTTCAGAGTTTAGATTGTTGGTTTAGTGTTTATTTTTGTTGGTTTATGTTTTATGGAGGTATTGAGTGCTTTACCTGAGAAAAAATAGCAAGAGTGAGGGGGTTTGAAACCCTCTAAGATACTAGGCCCAAACCCATGGGCACTCTTAGAAACATTATGGGTCGCGATTAGGATTACTAGTGAAAATTTGAGGGGGAGGGGATTTGAACCCCGACCTCCCCATATCCACTCAAAAAACCAAAATTTTCAAGCAAAAAGGGGCCAAAAATAAGGGGAGGGGGTCAAACTCGCAACCTCCTCCTCCTTTTCTAAGGTTAAAAACCCATTTTTTCACAAAAATTTCATATATGGGTGCACCACCCCTCATCCTTTGGTCATGTGCCCAATCATTTACCCACGTTCCACCATAGGCAGTAGGTTTTTCTGCCTATGCATACATATTTCCCTCTCCCCGCTCTCGTGTCTCCTCCTCTCTGCCCATAGCGACGACTTTCAAAATATATCACCCACGCATCAACCACCAAATTCCTCCATTTTCCATGCCACTTGAAAACAACACGAGATAGGGGTAGGGGGTTTCCTTACCACCATGGTGGAGCCACTGTCACCCCTCCAAATTTCCACCTACAGATTATTAACAAAAAATTTGATTTTTGTATTTTATAACATGTGGTCGAGGGTTATAAATGTGTGTGTTATAATATATATATTAAAATTAAAATATGTTATAAATAATAAAAATTATAAAAATAAATGAAATTTAAAACTGGATTTTTAAAATATATAGTAAAAATTTCAATTAACGTTTGAAGGGCTACTAGACTTTTTAATCACATAACTTCTTAATATGAAGGTGGATTTTCACCCATAAATAGTCCAGATGACCGCATTGGAACATAGAATCCATCCATGGAAAACACACTCAAATATTCAACCTTTATTTTTAGTAAAACATTTAGGAGTGTCAGGGACTTAGATTTTGTCTTGGAAACAAGTGCCAAAAGAGGGTCTAATTGGAGGTCTCTAGGGACAAATTTCACCAAATGAAAGGAGACCCATTTTAGATACAACCATGCATGCCTGTAGAAAGATATCAATTTTTATTTCCCACTTAAAATTTGGTTTTAATTTCAAATTTTCCCTTGATTGGACCTCCAACCAAGACTTTCCCATGAGCTTTTCGGGGCCAGGTATCACTCATATGGAGCCCGATATGTGTCAAATGAAAGGAATTGGAAAGATAGTGAATAGAAATATAGTATAAAGGCATGTAAATTTATAATTATATCTATTTATTATAAGAGTTAAGAGACCATCCTTCTAAGTGTTCAAACCCGTGACTTTCTTTGTTGAATCAAGCCCGTAATGAATCCATGTTTCACCAATACCTGGGCAAGACTTTTAGGTATCAAGGGGGGAATAATAAAAGGTCTAAAAAGTTCTTGAACAACATTAATTTCCTAACTTTTAGAAACCAATGTGATCCAAGTGGATCTCGACGACCATCCACCCTTTCCATTGAATCAACATTTCAAGCCTATGGTTTTTATAAACCATGATATTCACCCTTTTGATGGGGAATGGAATGTAATGCCATCTTCATTTGTTAATTACAAACATCATGTAATGATTTCCTAGTGTACTTATGTACATGCTTACAACATAGCATTAATGCACCTGATCCCATTAGAACTCCTTTGTTAAGCGTGCTCAGGATAGAGTAGTACTTGGATGGGTGATTGTCTGGGAAGTCCTAGTGTTTTTTCATGCCTATGGAATTTTATAAACTTAGACTAATTTATCCCACATGCATCATGGGAATTGTTCTCTTCTCACTCTCTCATATATAATTGAGGTGAAGGAGGCCCTTTAAGCATGCAATGGAGTATGATGTAAAAAAATTTGTGAATGAAGTGTAGCCAACATCTCTTTATTTTCATAGATAAGCTACCCCATTCTACCACTTTGTGTTCTACAATGTTTTTCTATCTTAATCATTAATAGAAGTTGGGTTTCATGATATTTCTGTGTTCTCTGCTATATTTTTGGTTTTGTCTTGTTTCATTCTCAACATAAGTTGGATTAGTGGTATCAAAGCAATCTTCTCCTTGTCATTTCTCAGAGCAGGTCCCCAATGAGTTTAGGGTGTAGATATTTGGGTCTCAAGCTAGTTTCTCTGGACAACCTCTCTCTCTATCCCAAGCGACCTCCCATGGAAGAAGATAATAGAGATGACAGAGTAGGATATACTTTCAAGACGTTGCTCGAGAAATCCCTTGTGCGACAAAGTAACGAGAAGATGGAAAACTTCACTCAGATCCTTTGAAGACTACCAATGGCGACAACTGAGGCATCTTCGATAAGAAACCATTTCGAAAGTGCGACACCCTTCGAGGTACAAGTCAATTTTGATATCCCCTTATTTGAAGGCCAGATAGATTCAAATGCTCTAGAAAAATGGTTGAATTTGTTAGAAGGTTATTACTTCGTCCAAGAATTTATCAACAATGAAAAGATCACCTTGACGCTCCTTAAATCCATTCCCCATGTCATATTTTGGTGGGAAGGTTATTGGGAGAGGTACATCACAAATGAATATACACCATTCAAGAGAGAACCCATGTGGACATCCTTTGTAGATGCCCTTGTTATCACTGAAATTTCATCCACAACATCGCATGAAAATGGTTATAGGAATACATCACCTCCAAACACATAGTAGTTCACCTGCAACACCAAAAACGCATTTCCAAGAGGAAAAAACTATACAATTGGTCAAAAAATTGACATGCGTTGAAACACTAAAGGAAGTGCGGGCCAAAGAAGTTCGTAGAGCGCACAATGCTCCATATGCATGACTGTGTATGAGAAAATTCGTGCACTCCTATGAATGACGCATTTATGGTTCTTATCGGCCCCTCACCCAATTATGGACTAGCTCCCAACTTGATTTGACCCTCAAATCAGATCTAAATCTGAATGGGGGGCTTGTCAAAGACCTAAGGGTGCTCTAAAGGGCCTCTTGTCCACACTAAGAACCGGTTGGATATTGCCTCAAAGATATGCTATAAATGGAGGCCATGGGTGCACTAAGAATTTAAGAATCTCATTGTATTTTTATGTTGCCTCTATCCTCCCTCAAGAAGCCTCTTTTGGTCTTGGATCATTCTAGCAACATCTCAATAAGCTATTCAACTCACCTCTTGAGGGAATAGGCTTGGATTTATTCACCATTTTCTTTCTAGTTTATCATTGTAAGAAGAGCTCTCAAATAGGGGAATCAAGAGCCCTCCCAAGGAGGAAGAGGGGATCCATAAGTCCTCCTTTCTCTACGATGTTTGCCAACTAATATAGTTATCCATTGGTGGCATAATCATTGGTCATTTGGTTGATTGATTTTGGTTCAAAATTTCTTATGCGTTTTAGTTTTATTTCCTTAGTTGTTTCTAGCTTAGTTGTTTGTTTATTTCATGTGCTTGGATTATTTAATTCATACACTAACCTCTGCCTTGTATAGTAGACCCAACTAGACTTGTAAGTGCCCTTGTTTTGCTCACCTAAGTGACGAAACAGACACAACAGATTGACGACCATACTGGGGATAAGGTATCAATTTCCTCCTTATTTGGGATGTTTGAGTACTTATTTTTAACCCATTTTCCTTGCATGGATCATAACCGACCTAGCCTTCCCTACAAAGAGCTGAGTTTGGAGATGGAGGAGGAGAATTCCACTTAAAATCCCCCCCCCCCCGACGTGTATCAGAACATGTGCGGGTGTACCATCCCACAGACGTGCATTTCGAGCATTGTGCACCAACAACACTTCATTTCTCTATGCATTTTGTGAACTGTGTGCCAAAAGGTCTTTAGTTTTATGTGCATTGTGTGCCTACTACGCCTCTGTTAGAACTATAACCCATGCATCTGTCCAGAATTCCAAAATTGTAAGAGTTTTTGTGATGATTTGAAGGCCCCTAGCCTTCAAAATCTTATTGTTATGCAATTTGTAAATGCACCACACTTAGATTCCCTTCCCACATGAGGGGTTAGGCAAAACATAATCACTTAGGGGGTTAAAACATAACCATATTTCTCCTCTTTTTCTTTTATTTTCCACATGGATGGCTTGTTTTGATTTTAAAAGTTAAGTTGAGATTATTTACTATCACATATAAAAACACTTGCATTGGGACCAGAAATCAAACTTTAATCATTGAGTATGCTCTTCTCTCGCACCATAGAGCAATCTTGAGAATCAGAAAAGTGATTAAGGGGGCATTTCATCTCCCTTAGCAAAATCTTTAGGAGAGGACAAAGCCCCCCTAGGACTCCTCTTAGTTTCTTTTCAAAACATCCTAAATTTGTAAGGGCCCATACATGCCCACATGTTGCAAAGTTAAGATAGTTTTTGAAATTACTTTCTTAGTTTACATCACTAGGAGAGTTTAAATATCAAAGTAATGGGCCCATACATGCCCACATGTTTGCAATCTAGGATGTGTTTCAAAATCTTTCTTAGAGTAAATCACATTAGGGAGTTTAAAGGATTGGTAAGGACCCATATGTCCACATGCTAGTTCTTTAGGGACTTTAAAATTCCACAAGGTTGTACCAATGGCATCTAGCAAGATAGGTAATCAAGATTTGTAAGGACCACAGGAATTCCACATGGTGCAAATTGATATCTAACTTATTAAAAATTTGGCACATTTTATCACTTTCTAACACACAAAATCACTCCTCACTCACACAGTTTCATCTTGAATTGTGGAGGTTGAAGTAGGTTTTCTCCAAAGGAATTCTGAAACACCCCACTATTTCTTGAATAAATTATCCACACACACTTAATTGAAACAAGATTGGTTCACACCCCCAATCTCTCAACCAACCACATCTAAATTTGTTTTTAAAAATTCACTAAGTTTTCCTCCACAGGAGGTGCCAAAAATGTTTTTTTAGTTTAGTTAGGATCTCGGGGGTAGGCATCCAAATAACCCCCCGTTATCTGGTTCTCACATCTTCAAACATTAGAAGTTGACAAATAGGGAACTTTAAAATCCTCCAAGTCAAGTGTTCCTAACACCATAAGGCAGGGAGATACCCATCAAGGTTTGAAGGCCGAGGTCTGGTTGTTCTGTGCGTACCCCCTTGAGTCACCCAACTCTTGGAAGGGATCCAACCCGTGACCCATTTCTAATACCGAAATCTAAATGCCACACTTTGACCGAGGTACCTAGTGACCAAATTTAGGACATTTACCCAGGTGGAAATTGTGGGCTGCAATTGCACCTTGATTAGATTTTGTGTGGCTATTGGGAAATATCACCAGCTCTTTCAGGATATTCACCCTCTACCCCTCATTATAACTGATTATTTCATCCTTCACTAGTTCCTCTTCTGGTGGCTTCAGACCCCACTATTGAGTGCTCTTGGAAGGTCTAGTGATATTTGAGAGGAAGGACGATATGTCTTTTTAGGACACGAGCATTTGTTTTCTTTGTTCTCCCATGCAGACAAAATCCACCTACCCACCTGTATGCTTATTTACAGTTGCTTTATGTATGTTGCTCATTTGATTACATGTGATTGTGAGACATATTGTGAAGGTCCAAATTATACAAATCTCTTGTTCATTTATTTCTCTCATCACCATTTACACACATTCACTTTGCTAGTCAGACATCATAGGAGACCCACAAAATCCTCGTCGTTCCAGATGCTTGCAAAATCTCCCTCCTATCTTAGGAGGAGTTCCTAGTCTTGCCAACTCACCAACTCAACCATCTCACACCCTTGTGAGTGCCACTATTTTAGGATTATCTTTGCTTGGTTCCACCTTACTTGGGTCCACTTCCCAAGGCCATCCATCCACTAGCTCTCCTTCACAAGGAGGCAGGGGGAAAACTTATTCTCAAGGGAGAAGTACAACCCCACCAAATCCCCCTCAAGGGTCAGGTCCACTACCTTCTCACACCATGGCTGGAACTAATCCTCCATCACCACCCCATATGCCATATTTGGCATCCCTCAATATTCTTGATTTGAGTAAACTCATGAATGACCCTATATTCCATGACCCCACATAGCCAAATATGCCTATCAAAATACCTTCAGACATTCCCAAGTTTGAAGGAAAATCAGGGGAAGATCCTACTAACCATGTCATGACCTTCCACTTATGGTGCTCTTCAAACAACATCATGGATGAATCCATCTGTTTAAGGTTATTTCAGTGCACACTCACAGGTCCATCAGCCAAATGGTATGTGGACAAAAAATCAGGGTCCCATGTGACTTTTGAATCCTTGGCCAAAATATTTTTGACCTTCTTTCAACTACCAGTTCGTCATGACAATGGTCTAGAATTTCTCTCTGAGTGTAAACAAACCTCAGCCATGCATATTGTTGACCACATTCATGAATGGCACCGACGGTGTAGCTTATGAAAAGCAAAAACCACCAAAGAACAATGCCTCGATTAGTTTCTCAGATCACTCATCTCTATCCTTGCCAAATATGTGGCCTCCACCTTCCCCCAAACTAAAGAGGAAGCCATCAGCAAGGCTCAACAGTACAACCTCATTTATGCTTAGTCAAGTTACTTATACATAGTACTACCTTATGCCCCGAGACCCATACCGTTCGACCAGGACAAACCTGGGATGTCTCACGTGACAGATGGATTGATTGGTACCACAACACACCACAATCTGTACATCCAACCACCACCTATGTACGGTACACCCCAATATATGTTGATGTATGAAGGACCCCCTTATTACCCTCCCCCCCTTATCAGCAGCCATTCCCTGTTGTCATTCCTCCACCCATGAGTGGACCCTTGCCAACACCCATGATGTGCACAACCTCTCAACCAAGTTCTGGTACCCCCTCTACCTCAGCTTATAACCTAGGCACTAGTGAAAGTGCTACGCCTTCCTATGCACCCTATGGATCATTGCCACAAAATAATTTGTATTTTCCATTTCCCGATCCTCCACAACCAATTTCTCCTTCACTAGGACAACCACATGCTGGTGTTAAATTTGTTCAACCCTGTCCCATTCAGCAATTTCAAAATTTTGAAAAACTGAATATGGAAAATCCGGCCCATCAGTTGAATAATGCCAAGAAGAAAGGAAAAAAATGAAACAATAATAACATAGGACCATAGGGAAATAACCCCCAGCAAAACCAACTTGTTGGGGGCAACCATAACCAGGGTAACCAGAACCCCCAAGGGGACAATAACAACAAATGCCAAGGGAGGAACAACCACAACAACCTCCGGACAAAATTCCCTTGTGCTCTTTGCGGTGAGCATGGTCATTATACTCACCATTGCCCCCAAATTGCCGACTTCAAACAGATAAAAGATTCCATGAACGTGCCACGTCCTCCAGCACCACCTGCCCCTCAGTAAGCCCCAAAATAGTATTTTCAACAACCACCCCTAGTTGTGTTGAAAAACCCTATTATACACCAAGGTGTGATGAATACCCAGCAGGAGATGCATCCTACCCCACAACACATAGAACAGTATCAAATCCATGGAAATCTGGCAGATCGCAATATCCTCCTAACTAGCGAAGGAGAAATTATTCTGCAATCGCGTAGTAGTCAATACATTACACCCCATGAATCTAATCCCACCACTTCAAAAGCTGGTCTAGCTACATTGGGACAAACCTTGATGAATCCCCTCCCTAACACTGAACCTTCCATTCGCATCCCTCACATCCCATTACGATGAAATGTCAATAACCTGCAGGCTAGGGAAGCACACAATTACAGACTAGTCAATGACTTGGTGCAATATCCTGCAACCATGTTAGTATTGGAGATCCTCCAAACCTGTCCAACTCAATGAAAAATAATTGCTTTCCTCCTTGGGGGCATTCAACCCAGCTGATACTAGACTCATCATATTTGAGCTAGATTATGGGGAACCTCATCTCCCCACTTTGGTAGCTTTCCAAATACCAGTTAAGATTTGAAACATCACAGTTCATCGATGTATCATTGATGAAGGTGCATCCACATGCATCATGTCCAAAATTTTATGGAAGAAACTTGGCTCCCTTGAGCTAATACCATCCGCCATCACTTTGAGAGCTTATAATGGTCGACCATCCTCCCCAGAAGGGCTCTTTCAAAATGTCCCTGTGGAACTCAGGGGAAAAACCATCCTTATCGACATTGAGGTTATCAACTCCCCCCCTCTATTACAATATCTTGTTTGGACGTAGCTACATGTACGCTATGAAGGTTGTGGCTTCTTCTGTGTTTTGAACGATGATGTTCCCCCACAACAGGAAGATCATCACCATCGACCAAGTTTCACATTATGATCCTAACCACTCCTCCAACATCGATAACATCTCACCTCTTGTCTGCACTAGTTCCAATGCGTATCCACTCATGGATATGGGTCCCAAAATTTTCAAAGACCCATCCTTGCTCGGGACATACCATGGAGCACCACCGCTCATACACCGCTCAGCACAATTGTGTGTCATATCTTCTAATGGAACTACCACTGGATATACCATTCTTCCCACTGAGGATTTTCCACCCCTCGACGTCCCACCAGTTGAAGAAATGCTACCTCAAGAATTACCTGAAAACCCTACGACACCAATTATCCCTAATTTCACCCTTCCCCAAGGGAAAATCTTGGTTTTGGAAACCATCCCCCAAGCCATTACTCAGATCCCCTTCTTCTAGCCCCCACCGGGAGTAAAATATTTTCAGGTAGCCACAATGCTTACCCTTCCCAACATGGTGCTTGTCATTCTGGTATGGTATCTACACCCACCTATGATGGTTACTCAACCATCCCTCCCTCCCCAATCAGATGGAATCCCGATGCAAATTCTAGTCCTAAATCTGACCACACCACCCTCACCCCCACTTTCCAGTACCACCGCTATAGCTGGGGGTAGACGAAAGAAGAAATATCCCACCACTCTACTTCCTCCCCAAGTTCAACTTACTTGTGCACTCTATGAAAGAGAGGGACACCCCAAAAATAGATGTCCCTCTCTCCCCAAGTTACGCAATATGATCCACCTCCCTCGAGAAACCACATCGTTCATCGCTTCACCAAGCACATCTATTACTACCACAACATCCTCTACTACATGCAGTAAAGGGCTATGAACCAAATTTGTGTGTGTCATATGTTCAAAGTACGACCACTACACTCATCATTGCCCTACTCTACCTCAGTTTCAAAAAATGTTGACGAAAGTACGCCAAACCTTTCAGCAAGAGCCCTCTCCCCAAACACCTTCAGGTACCCATGTCACTGACATCCATTATGTCTCAACCTCATTCAACGAACGAATGAGATGCCCTTGCTCTCTTTGTGAATCACTTGATCATTTCGCGTACCAGTGTCCTTCGATCATTGAATATAGGCGTCGTTAAATGACCCTTATTCAAAATCCTCCAACCACTTCACTTCTTGTGATACAAGTGACTCCCCCTATTCCTTCTCTATATACTGTTCACATCACCTCCCTTGAACTTGAGTCACTTCCCATCCCTCCATGGTACATGGATAGACTTTCTGAGGATTTCATCACAACCACACATGATGGGCGGGAGAGGGAATTCTACCCGTGCATCTCAGCACGGGTATCCTTCCTTCTCCCACCCATTGGTGGGCCCATCCCTACAAAAAACCTTAGTACGACCATCCGTACGACCCTACCAAAAAAATAAGAGCCTATCTACCATGCAGGAGGATGAGACCACTAACCTAGCTCTCGCAACTCCTGGATCAATCAGCCTGAACTCCCGTGATATCCAAATATGTTCTAAAACCTCTCGTCAACTCACTGTGGTAGCAGGTACAAATGAGGTGGCATTGTGGGCCCCATAACCATATATAGTCCCTTTTTCAAAACTTCCACACTCAGTTACTAGAGATCAAAATCTCTACTTTTCGATCTTCAGCCACAAGATCAGGGTCCCACCACCTACACAGTCACATTCCCCAGGTTACCATATGCACTCAGCCCTGGGGGAGAATTTTCTCACATCATGCCCAGGTATGCATGATCATGTTCAAAATTATCAAATAATTGTTATATGTTCTTTATCTTCAGATGTTGTTCACGTCGGGTATTTGGTTTTAATGTGTGCAGGTACTTGGTCATCACAAACTAGCACAGACCCTTAATGTGTGTAGGTACTTGGTTAGGAGCATAACCTTTGTGCTACACATTAACCTCTTCATTATAGAGCATAATTTCAGTGATAACTTATTCTTCTAACCTCACACATAAGGGGGCATCTGTTATCAATGAAAGTTCGTCCACAACATCACATGCAAATGGTTACAGGAATGCATCACCTCCAAACACCTATTAGTTCACCTGCAGCACGAAAAAATCATTTCAAAAAGGAAAAAACTATACAACTAGTAAAAAAATTGACATGCGCTGAAACACTAAAGGAAGCGCGTGCACAGTGCGCGAGCCAAAGAAGCTCGTAGAGCACATAATACGCCATATGCACAACTGTGTACGAGAAAATTTGTGCACTCCTATGAATGACGCATTTATGGTTCTTGTAGGCCCCTCACCCACTTCTGTACCAGCTCCCAAATTGATTTGACCCTCAAGTCATAGTTGAATCTGAATGGGGGGCTAATCAAAGACCTAAGGGTGCCCTAAAGGCCCCCTTGTCCACACTAATAACCGGTTGGATATTGCCTCAAATACATGCTATAAATGGAGGCCATTGGTGCACTAAGAATTTAAGAATATCATTGTATTGTTATGATGCCTCTATCCTCCCTCAAGAAACCTCTTTTCTTCTTGGATCATTCTAGCAACATCTCAATAAGCTATTCACCTCACCTCTTAAGGGAATAAGCTTGCATTTCTTCTCCATTTTCTTTCTAGTTTATCATTGTAAGAAGAGCTCTCAAATAGGGGACTCAAGAGCCCTCCCAAGGAGGAAGAGGGGACCCATAAGTTCTCCTTTCTCTATGGTGTTTTCCAACTAATATAGTTATCCATTGGTGGCATAATCATTGTTCATTTGGTTGATTTATTTTGGTTCAAAGTTTCTTGTGCATTTTAGTTTTATTTCCTTAGTTGTTTCCTTAGTTGTTTCTAGCTTAGTTGTTTGTTTATTTCATGTGCTTGGATTATTTAATTCATACACTAACCTCTGCCTTGTTTAGCAGGCCCAACCAGACTTGTAAGTGCCCTTTTTTTTCTCACCCAAGTGATGAAACGGACACAACAACCCTAAAGGAGGATTTATACCTTGTCAGAAACTATGATGACCGATACATGAGATGGATGAATCTGCATCAGAAAAGAGACCAGACAGTGTCAGAGTATACTAACATATTTCATACCTTGCACTCAAATATGGGTATCAAAGACTCTTAGCAACACTTGGTTCTGAATTATCACAGTGGTCTGCACAGGTACATCCAACCAAAGATGCATTTCTTGGACATATCCACACTTGGAGCTGCTTATTGATATGTAGTCAAAATTGAGCATAAATTCAATTAGCAGAGTAAGCGAGAGTTTGGGTTTGAAATACGCCACAACAGAATCATGGCAAAGGAAATCCTAACTCACAGAATGAAGGACATAGAAAGGAATTCCAACCTCAAGAAAGCCAGTCCAAGAAGGGTAATGATAAGTATACGAAAGACATCAAAAAATGGTGTGAGTTCCACAACATCCTTTGGCACAACATTGATGAATGTCGCTCGAAAAAATCATTGGTGGCTGATCTCAAAGAAAGAGAATAAGAACATGACTTGAAATTTGATTCAAGGAACAATAAAGGGAAACAAATCGTCGATGTAGAACCCACTGCTACGATCACATCCACAACACTACAACCAAAAGAACTAGAGGAGCTTGAGGAGGGGGAGTGCCTCTTCCACTCAAATATGTGGGTAAATGGGACCCCATTGCATTTCATTGTTGACAATGGGAGTCAAAAGAACCTGATCTCATTCAAGGTTTTCAAGATATTGAAGCTGCCAACATTTCCACACCCCCAACCATACACCATCATATGGTTTAGTTGGGGATGAGACATTAGTGTCAGCCAACAGTGTCGCCTACCCTATGGCATCAAGTGCTTCAAGGATGAGGTAGTGTGTGATTTTTCTCCACTTGAAGTCTGTGATGTTATTTTAGGACAACCATATATGTGGAAAAATCATGCTATATATGAGTCTCGGCCCCACAGTTTCATTATTACTCTGGGAGGTCATCTCTACAGGGTACCAGAGGTAGCTCCAACTACTACCACTTCGTTGATCTCAAAAAAACAATGTTGCAAAGTAATCTCTAAGACCACAAAGTTTTCCCTCTTCATGATCCATTGAAACGGTGAACAGAAGGTCACTGTGACAAACTCAACCCAATAATTTGTTGATTTTTCAATAAGCAAGGTTAAGCATGGAGTTCATTTAATTTTTAGCATTTCACTTAACCATAACCAATAATGTTGCACCAATCAAGATCACAAGAAGAAACACCATGCACAAGAACTCAAGAAGTATCCTGGGACAACCTTCTCAACAAGGAAAGAAATCCCAGCCAAAATCCTTTGCTATAGGCTTCAAGAGAAATACCTTCACCACCAATAAAACCTAGCACACAAGAGGGTTCTCAAACCCTAGAATAATAGCACCCAAGAGAGGTGCACACTTTTCCCAAGAAGGTGTACTTGCTAAAATTTCCAAACTCACATGAAAGATATGATTCCTCAATGGGGAATTTACCTTTAGACTGAACCTGTCAACAAAAGTGTCTATTGGCACAACATGGAAGACCTCACTAGCTCACAATATAATTAATATTAACCAGATTAATTATATTTAACATTAATTATTAATCACATTAAGGTGGGGCTAACCTATACCCTTTACATTACAATTACGGTTACAGGCAGTTATGACTCTTGAACAATATAGTAAGGGATATTATACACCCACTAGTGCTCATCCACTAGGGGCACACCTATAGGGATGTCCATACCTCTGGCTCACTACATTACATAGAAGAATCACTTCTTCACTAGTGCTTAGCCACCAGGATCATGTTCACTTGCACTCGTCCACAGGCACGTCCACTCAACAAATCGTCTTTCCCACTGCATTACACAAGAAAGTCATTTGGAGTTTCTCATCAAATCTTCTTCTCGGAGGAGGCTAATACATCATCTTCATTTATGTTCTCATGATGATGCACCCAACACTTTGGGATTTCACACGTTCACCTTGTGCTCAGCCACAGGCATGTCCAACTCTCCATATATCCTTTCTCACTGTGTTACATAGGAGAATCGTCTAGAGTTCTTCTCAACTCCCTGTAAGGAGGAGGCCATCTCTACGTTCTAGCTCTGTCTCAGATAGGAACCACATACCCCTCTCAGGGGCTCTCTCTCAGGTTTGTGTATGGAAAATGTCTCACGTAACTGCAATCATCAACAAAATTTTCTATCCAACAGAAGCAGGTCGACAAGATTGTATAGGAGCACAAAGAGAATGAAATTCTTCCATATGTTCAACATAGTTCTATTGGCCACAACCTTTTTTCGGGTGTGCTTCAAGTTCCAACCATTAGCCCCCATTGATATAGATATTCTTGTTGCATATTCACCAACAAGGTCCTCCCACACTCACACCAAGGCAGATCATGTAGCCAGATCTATTGAATGGATCCAACACCTCAAACAGGTTCATGACATCCTTCCACAGGAAAAGTACAAGCACGACATCTACTTCAACAAGAAAAGCGGCTCACCAAGGTTCAGATTCAACAGAAATTTCCCCATTTCTTAGGGAACTTAATGCAATGGGGACCATTGCTTTGTAAGCGGGGGATGAATGATTCAAGTGGATATCAGTGTCCATCCACCCTTTCCATTGAATCAACATTTCAAGCCTATGGTTTTTATAAACCATGATATTCACCCTTTTGATGGGGAATGGAATGTAAAGCCATCTTCATTTTTTAATTACAAACATGTAATGATTTACTAGTGGTGTTATGTACATGCTTATAAAAATATATCATTAATGCATCATCTCCCATTAGAACTCCGTAGTTAAGCATGCTCGGGCTAGAGTAGTATTGGGATGGGTGATCACAAGGGAAGTCCAAGTGTTTTACATGCCTATGTAATTTTATAAACTTAGACTAATGTATCCCACATGCATCATGAAAATTGTTCTCCTCTCACTCTCTCATATATAATTGAGGTGAAGAAGTTCATTTAAGCATGCAATGGAGTGTGATGTAAATATTTTTGCGGATGAAGCATAGCCAACATCTCTTTCTTTTCATAGATAAGCTACCCCATTCTGCTAGTTTGTGTTCTACAATGTTTTTCTATCTTATTCATTAATAGAAGTTGGGTTTCACGATATTCTTGTGTTCTCTGCTATATTTTTTTTTGTCTCATTTCATTCTCAGCATAATATGGATCACAATTTCATGATCCCCTACCCTCCAAAGAAGGGAAATATTTCTCCAAGTCGTGGGCCTTTCTCTCTTAGTGAATTTGGAAACCATTGATGGTCATTCTAACACCTTGAATTCACCAATTTATAGTTGCAAAACTATGGCCAAAAACCAAAGATTCCATTGGGATGGAAAAAATACCAATGAAAATGATGAGGTGGCACTGATTTTTTCATCTTCCCTCAAATATTTTCTTCCAACAGCTTATTTTCCAAAATGTCTTACTTTGAATAAGATATTGTAATACCTTTTTTGAAATCAAATCTAATTGATTTACTTTTTTGCAAAAGACAAAATCACTTTAGGGTTGGTCCACTTGTCACTTTTCCAAAAGTGACAAGTGTATTGTGATCTAACCCTACCTTCCTCTTCTCTTATAAATGAGGAAGGATTTTGTATTAAGGGGGACTTGTTGAATATATCAACTAATTTTTTCTACTTTTTCTCTAGAGTTCTTATTGATTGTACTTACTTGTTCTCTTTCACTTGTTCGGATTTAAATGCTTTCTAGTTGAGGGTTGAGGTTTAGTAGTAGATGTTATTTATGTTATCTATCTTCAGGAGGGATTGATTAGCTAGGTATGTATTACTATTTCCTTGGATTTGACTTGATTGTTTTTATGTACTAACAACTCTTATATATCTTCTTTATGTTAATGTTTGAGCAGATTTCATGAAGGATCCAAGCATATAATCCATAGTTAGTTGCCATGAGGTCTACATTTCCCTTAGGAAAACCCCCAAATTATCCTTCTTTGTTGGTTATAGCCATCTTGTTTCTTTTCTTCTCTCCTTCTTTTCTAACTTCCATTTTATGTGTTTGTGTTGTTGTCATGATTAAGAAAATTGTGTTAAGTACCTGAATAGATCTTCAAATAAATCTTAAAATAAACCCTTAATATCAACAACGATGCACCAAACCATTCACCAAATACTGAACACAAGAAATAGTCAAAACCCATGAGGTAGGGTAACACCGTATATTAATCCTTAAGGAAGGATAACACTCCTTAATCAATGCTTGATACATTCACAATATTCTTCACTATGATCGAATACAATGCTTACACTTCTTTATATAGAATTCTCTATCTTTTAGGAACATTCTAGAGAAAGAATCTTCTAGAAAGTCTATTTATTATATCTAACTACCATAGTGGGTGTTATTTAATAATATAGTGGACCTATTCCACCTTACATTGAATGGCCTCCACTAATAATACATAACCACATTCCCATTGGGTACCTCCCTAGGTATACTACATTCCATCCCCCTTCACAGGTTTCGTCCTCAAAACACGGGAACAAACCATATAATATGAGTGGCTAAGAAATGTAGCCAACTGGTGCCAAGTATGACCATCCATATATCCTAATGGAAGAAAAACATGATTTCCAATTGTTTCCTTGCCACCCTGATCTTGATCTGCATCATGGTTATGTTTCCATTGGATTGTTTCACTAGCCCGATGCGTTCCTGCAATGTTGGTAGTCGTCCATGCACCTCTTTATTAGTTTTATTCCTGGTTACATGTTGGTTCACAAGTGTGATGATGCCCACACCCTTGCCTTGATGATTGTTGTTTCTTTATATGTTGTGGAAGGAGATATACAACAATTGTAGGAATTTGTCCTTTTTTCTTCAATTATGTCACATGATGTGCCTTTGAGTCAATGATATCCTTGAATGTTTTATTGTGTCCTTTATGTGGATTTGCTTCATCTCCTTTTGTGGACTCTACCTATGATTCAAATTTAGACTCTACAATAACTTCTTTGATTTCCCCCATAGGCCCTTCTTACTTACTAAGAGATACATCCTGCAATATAATTTTATTTTTCTTGTACCAAAGCTTTAGAAACTTCATTTGCACTTTAATATTAATTGTACCAACTGATTCCATCCAAGGATAGCCCTAAACAATATCGACATCAGCCATATCTAGAGCATAAAAATCGAAATGAAACACATATTTATCCATGGTAATCTTAAAATATTTAAATATTTGAACATGTTCACCATCAACCTGTGTGATTTGAATGTTCTTTGCAAGAACTTGCCATCTATTAAGAAATTGAACATTGATAAAAAATTGTTGGCAACTAGGGTTAATAGAAGCCATAACTTTTTCTTTGTGAATACAATCATGAACCCATAATATAGAGTTTACACTTGAAAATAACCCATTGTTTCTTTCCTTATCCTTACTCTTGGATTTAGACCACTTGTCTAATAATAATTTTTCAAATTATTCATTGGAGAGTGCCATCATCTCACTATGGTTAAGTGATTTATACCAAATAGCTGCATCACCTTGTAATTGGTAATCTACCCAAATTTTCCAACACTCTTTCCATTTTGACTTCCTATATCTTATATATTCTTCAATATGAGGGCCATCCTCTGTTCCATTAAAATACATCTTGCTTGGAAGAAATCCGCAACAAAAATTAGGGTTCAAAAAATAAATTACTTCAAAAAATCGTGGCTTTTTCTGGAAAAACCCTAAAAATGATCAAATTTAAAATACTGATAACTTCACTTACCAAACTTTGTTTCAACCAATATTTTTTAAAATTGGGTATTTTTCCGAGAGGAATCCAAATATTCAATTTTTTTCTACAAATTCTGAGCAAAAAGTTTCAAAATTGAGTCTGAAGTGTGTCGCCCCCTTTTTTCCCTTAAAAAACAACTGCAAAAAGAACCAAAAATTACTTCCCTTATTTGGTTGAAGAAAGTGCTCTAATACCAATTGTTAGGTACCTAAATAGATCTACAAATAAATATTAAAATAAACCATTAATATCAACAACAATACACCAAACCATTCACCAAATACTGAACATAAGAAATAGTCAAAACCCTTGAGGTAGAGTAACACCATATATTAATCCTTAAAGAAGGATAACACTCCTCAAGAAATGCTTGATACATTCACAATATTGTTCACTATGCTCCAATATATTGCTTACACTTCTTTATATAGCATTCTCTATCTTCTAGGAACATTCTAGAGAATGAAACTTCTAGAAAGTCTATTTATTATATCTAACTACCATAGTGGGCCTTATTTAATAATATATTGGACCTAGTCCACCTTACATTGAATGGACTCCACTAATAATACATAACCACATTCCCATTGGGTACCTCCCTAGGTATACTACAAATTGACCATTTTGGTTGGTTTACCCTTCTAGGACAACCTTCTTAGTTGGTTGTTTTATACTTGTAAATTTCAATTTTATGTTCTCTTTATTTTTATTTTTGTTATAAAATTGTTGGGCCCGTGATATGATTAATTTAATGACATTAATTAGATCCTTTTTGGCCGAACATGTATATGCGTTTTCCTATTTTGAAGAGTTTTGAAGAGCTTTTGTGTTAAATCGCTATGATTCATACCAAGTATGCATGATTCATGTTTTATGATGGTTTTGAATGTAATTCAGCATGTTTTAATGATTTCAGGAAACTAATTCGTGTTCTATGTGTCACAGGGAAAAATTGCAGCACGTTTTTTCATCTGACACTCTGTTCGGTACTCCATCCGGCACTCAGTCCGGTACTCCATCCGGTACTCCGTCCGGCACTATGTCCTGCACTAAAACCATGGGTGATTTGGCGGTTATCATATCGATGGCCAGCGATGGGCGAATCAGAGACATGGATTTTTCTTGTGCTTGTGGCCTCCAGCTACTGAACTTTTGACAACTTGATTTGGGTTGTTATGTTGGGCGATTATTGGCTCGCCTTGTTTCTAGAAGCCACCAACAGTTAGAACGCATTGAATTCGATTTGTTGTTTTTAGAGAAGGTTGACCTTTCTAGTGGTCTCCCTCTCAGTTTGTAAACCTATAAATACCACCTCAGTGGTTAGACAATTTTTAATAAGTATAAGTTAGAGAGAAAAAGATAGTTCAACTCTGTTTTGCTATTTTTCAGATACATTTTGCTACAACTGTGTAAAGACTGCATTTTTTATTTTAATGTTGAATTCGTGTTGTTGAGCTCGTGGTTCGCCTTTGAAGAGTAGCCACAACTTGCTGGGGGGACCACTAGCAGTATAGGTGAATATCTAATTAGTTTGCTTGTGAATTGAATAGTGTAGTCGTTAATTTATTTATTTCTTGTACATGAATTTTCATTATGCTTCTTTACTGTATAAATTGTTGTTTATGATTTAATTGTTTTAGTTCAGTTTTGCAGGTTATTGTGGAGGCTAGTGTTAATATGCAATGAATTTTTGATTAGTAGGAGCTAGCTTGAAAGCTTAGATACTAACCCCTGTGTGTAATTAGATGATAGTTAGATTCTCTATATATGCTGAAATAGGATTTAAAACATAGTTTTTAGTTTATGGTTTCTTTGACAAGTTTCGGTGGATGGATAGTTGTTAGTTTTAGTTTCCATTTTCAGTTTAATTATCTAATTGCTACTTAGTTTTTCTTATCTAAATTGTCATTTAGTTTGCTCATTAAATTTCTTATCATATGTTGAAATAGGAATAGAATTTAATTTATGTTTTATGAGTATTTCCTCTTTTGCAATTTGAATTGTTAAAATAGAACTAGTTTAGTTTACTCTATGCAATTTCCCTTTTTAGATTTAGGATGCAATTTTAAAGTTGATTATCAAGTTTAGTTTTCAATTATGAATCTAAGTGGTATATATTTGCTTAATTAGCATATAATGCAATTGAATTACATAGAATAGTGTTCTTCATATTGTTGATGACTAATGCATAATTGATTAATCACATGGATATGTAGGATAGTTGATGTTGCTTCTATAATGGATAAGTTCTCATTGGATTGTCTAATTCATACTTTTCACTTTGCTATCAAAGTAAATATTGAGTTTATCCCTCTTGAGTTATCGTTAATTGTTAAGTGCCATCGTGATATCATAAGACACTGGAGACATAACCATCAACACTATATTTGAGTTTTCTTGCTTTCATAGATTAGAAGACAGTTTCCTTGCTTTTGTAGATTAGGTAGTCTTCTTGTTTTGGTAGACTAAAGAACAGTTTTTTTATCATAGATTAAAGAATAGTTGTTAATTACTTTTATTGTCATGATGCTTTGAATTTAGTAGATTAATATTTCCTTTTATAAATTAGAAGTAGTTGTGAAATTTAAATTAAGAATAGAGTTCACTTGCTTATTAGCTTGATTAGTTGCTTACTGAGTCATTTTGATTAGTTTACTTGTTGTAGAAGTTATCATAGGTTAGTTAGTTGTTTGCTTTCTTGTTTACTTGCTTTAATAGGGTAGTTGCTTTCTTTTCTATTTTTCTTTGATAGGGTAGTTGTTTGTCTATTTACTTGCTTTAATAGGATAGTTGCTTATTGAATTTGAGTAGGTTAATTAAAGTAGTTTGATGTTGCTCATTAGATAGATAGATAGTTTTCTTTTGCTTATTGTCATGATTAAGTTAATTTTATTTAAGTAGGGTTTTCATTTACTTTCTTAGAACTATCCATTGATACTTTTTTAAAAGATTACTTAGGGTAAATAGTTTAAGTTTCTTAGTGGGGTTTGATCATTAATAGTCTTTGCCTTAATAGATTAGTTTTTAGATAGCCCATTTCCTTAGTTAGACTATAATACCTCTAGCCTTTCTATCTTGGCACATATAGTGCTACAAATCTAAGTTACTTACCCCGGGTTGAAAATTTAATTGAGGGTTTTAAGTGTTTTTAGTGCATATAGAACACCCATCATTTTTGGCGTCATTGCCAGGGAGTTGTATCAAGGTAGGAAATAGTTAGGAAATAGTTAGATCATTTCTAGACCTTAGCATTAGATTGGTGGAGGGCGGACTTTAAGACAAGAGGTAAGAACCTGTGCATTTGCTATTGCAGGATCCCCCAAACCCAATGGTAGTTTTTCTTTTTTGTTGTTTTCTTTCATGAATAGACCTAGGGATCCAAAAGGTAGATACATTAAATCCAAATCAGAACTTTCAACCAAGGTTCCTTCTGACCTTTTTGGGGGACGGAACATTCCACTTATAAACTCTGCAGACCGATACTAGAAAACAAGAACTAGCTCAACCCAAAGAGCTAAAGTAGTCTTTGAAGAGGCTAAGACAGGGAGCACTATAGAATAGAAAATTGAAGCATCAATAATAGTGGAACAAGAGGCAAGACCACTCGAGCCTTCTGCAGAACCAAACAACACAGCCTTTGTTTTTACACCACCACCAGGAGATCCTAACTTTGAAGGCATCATAGACCTTGAACAGGTGAATATTTTTTTTGGTAGTTCAGACAACGTAATTTTCTCTCAAATTGACACAAAAACTTTGACATCAATAATATCAACTGGATCGAGTAGAGTCTCAGACATCCAATCAGTAGGAAGACCTTTCCATCAAAGGGAAACCGTGTTTTCTTCAAATATAAAACCACCTAGGTACTCTCTTTTTGGAAACCAAACCATTATGGATAATCAGGAGGGTCACAACAATGTAAGAAATGAGGAGGAAGAAGAAGCTAGAAACCAAACCGAAACTACCTTCAGGTTTCCAATTTCAGACACCACACCAAATGTCAATATGAAAAATATTACCCTCTCAGCACTGCCCACCTTTTACGATAAAAGTAGTGAAGATCCAGATACCTTCCTATTTGAATTTGACATATTGTGTAGAAGCTACAACTACTTACAAGATGCCCAGAAACTAAAACTCTTTCCTGCCACCCTCAAGGACTCTGCACTAAGATGGTTCATGGGGTTGGGAGAATCCAATATTAGGTATTGGGAAGCCATGAAAGATATATTTATTAAGAAGTACCAAGACTACTGCAAGACCAAAGAATCTTGTAACGATATTTTCAAAATCCAACAATTAGAAGATGAGAATCTTGAGGACTATATGGAACGGTTTGCATACATCTCCCAGAAATCAAAATACCATGACCTCCCAGAGGATGCAGTTAGGGCCCTTTTCCTTAAGGGAATTTCAGAAGAATACCTAGAGATGCTTAACCTGGTGGCATCAGGTGACATCTCTCATAAACTATTTGTTGAAATATGTGAAATGTGTAAGAATTACTCAAGGAGTAGATCTAAAACATGAAAGAATGTTCAGGACCCTTATAACAGAAACTTAAAACTAGTTAGTTTAGGTGGTGTCACAAGAGCATAGATAGGAAACCTTTTAGATAAATTAAAAATAGATATCTTAAGCACAATAGGTTCCCAGTTGAACACCCTAAATATTAAAAAGAAATAGGAAGAGGAAAATGCAGCAATGAGCATATATTTCCCAAGATGCAGGAGGAAGCATTTTGTTGGTTATGGAGCCTGATTATCTTCATCATTCAGAGGTCTTTTACTTTCAACCGTGTTTATACCCCATGAAGTATTTACACCCCAGAAGTATGTACACTCTTCCACGCAGGGGAGTGCAGAGGGGGGGTACCCCCTCTGCGGGGTCCGGGGGGGCTATCCCCCCGGCTGGGGGATCTGGGGGCAAGTGGGCCTTTTTGGGGGCAGCGTCCCCCGATGGGGGTTTGGGGGCGAAGCCCCCGAAGGAAAAATTACCTTGTAAATGTATATTGTAATTTCATTGTAAATCTGGATCGTTCATTATAAGGTCACATATCTAACGGTAGAGATTATGTTAGGGTTTTTTGCCCTAGAAGGCAACCCTCTTTTATGAGGGAAATGTATTGCGGTGATGGTTGATGGCGAATATTGTATTTTGAGAGAGGAGACTGTGAGAGAAAGAAGAGGAAGTTACAATGGGTTTTGTTGTAGGTCGTATCCCTTCATTTGCTGGATAATAATAAAGGAAGGACCTGGCAATTTCTCTGGTTGACGTAGCCCACACTGAGTGAACCATGTAAATCTGTGTCTCTCTTGTATTATGTATCTTCTATGTTTTGTTTCTGTATTTGTTTTATTTTATTTCTCCACGGTCCTGTTTTTCTAACACATTCCTCAAGGGAATGCCCATTAGATAACATTTTAGTTTGTGGCTTTTGCACAGAAGACCATTCAACTGAGAAATTTCCATCATTTCTCGATTTGTTAGCCATCTACAGGAGTGGGGATCCTAGGGAATCCTCTTATGCACCTAAGAGGCCACGGAAGCCTAGGAACCAGCCTACATACCCAGATCCACAACCTCAAGTTCCACCCTATTATCAACAACCACAACAGTGGAACTCACCAAGCTGGCAGAACTGGTCTACTCAGTACCAACATCCTTGGCTTCAAGGATGGAGAGGAGGACATAACCAAGGAAACCCTAAAGATCCACCTATCCCTATGTCCAACCATCCTTACCCTCAGTTTCCACCGAACACTCTGTAGCTTCTTCCATGTTTTGTTTCACCACCTTTACCTCCTATTCCAGAAAAACCGACATTATTACCAGCATAACCAATGTCCAATCCCAATAATAATCCCACTCAACCTCTTCACAATGTTGAGATGCAGGCCTTCCCAACATATGTTATTACTCATGTTCCATTACAAGAGATCCAACTAATATCGGGAAAAGTTATGGACAGGTAGAGACCTTCAGTAGTCATCCAGGAAGAAGAAGAAGAGGAAACCACCAAACAACCTATGGATGACACTAGGTGTGAATATGTTATTATTCCTAAGGACCAAGAACCCAAGCTTCCCCAAAATGAACCTTCACAAAGTACGAAGGCCCCTCCTTATCCAGAAAGATTGGTAATCGATAAACCTACCACCTGATCGGAATTTGACATCATGAATGAGTTAAAGAATATTCGTGTCAAGATTTCCTTTCTACAAGCCAATAAGGATATTCCAATATACAGTAAGGTGGTCAAAGAATTGTGTGTTAAGAAGCCGAGGAAGAAGAAGGACCCTCCTATAGTACATTTGATAGGAAAAAATTTTGAGTACATATTAGAGCAGCCTAAGATAGCAAAATATGGGAACCCAGGAAACCCCATAGTGACCATAACCATTAATGATGTCACCATTGGTAACACTCTCATAGACCTAGGGGCAGCCATCAATGTTATGACCGCTACCACCTTGGAGAAACTACAGTTAAAACCTCTTCTTAGACCTACCCCAACCATTTTGGAATTAGAAAATAAGACTAGGGTTATACCTGAAGGTATTTTGGATGATATCATAGTTACTTTAGCCACATGGGAGTACCCGGTAGACTTTCTTGTCATCCACTCAAAGGATCCTGCTAAAGGCCATCCCATCATTTTGGGAAGACCTTGGTTAGCCACAACCAATGCATTTATTGGTTGTAGAGAGGGAGAAATGACCATCTCAAATGGACTATCTATCCATAAGCTCACCATATACCCTTCGGCCCAACCTATCATGGAGAATCTATGGTGGCTTGAATGTCCATATGAAAATGAGGACTGGGGAGAACTCGTATTTCCAAGTGACCATTCCTAGGCACTTCAGGAGCACACAACAAAAAATGTGCTAAACCAGTTCATTTCTGCTATCACATGTGTTGATTTTCCACAATCTTTTCCCCAATATGAGTATATGTTTGGGGAATAATTTTAGGAATAGTTGGACCCATCCATTTTGTCTTCGACATTTTTTTATCTTCGAGATAGATGAGTCTACCATGTCTTATACTATGCCTTACGAGATTAGTCCAGGGAAATTTTTACATATAAACTTTGGGCTAGATGCAGACCAACAAATACAGTTAGTAAGTATACTTAAATACCAATCAGGAGCATTTGGCTGGGAATACACTGAAATGAAGGGTATACACCCTTACACATGCATCCATCATATATACACCCAGGGGGAAGTAACACATGTTAGGAAACCATGGAGAAGGATGAACCCAACACTCAAGGATATAGTCAAGGAGAAGATCCAAAAGTTATTAAATTTTGGATTTATTTACCCCATCTCGATAGTAAGTGGGTATCCCCGCTTGTAGTGGTTCCAAAGAAAGTGACCGGAAAATGGAGAATTTGTGTTGATTTCCAGGAACTCAACAAAACCGCTTTAAAGGATTACTTTACTCTTCGTTTCATCGACCAAGTGTTGGATACCCTATCTGGAAAGAAGTATTTCTCCTTTTTAGATTGGTACAACGGGTACAATAAAATTCTCATAGCACCCGAGGACAAGGACAAGACCACCTTTACTTGTTCTTGGGGAACCTATGCCTATAGGGTCTTACCATTTGGATTGTGTAATGCTCCTGACACATTTCAATGATAAGTACTAGGTATATTTTTTGATCTTATTCATGATTGTGTGGAGGTCTACATGGATGACTTCACAGTTTATGGTAACACTTACCAGGAATCCTTAGATAACTTAGAAAAAGTCCTTATCAGATGCCAAGAAATGAACCTGTCTCTAAGCCATGAAAAATGTAAAATGTTGTTAACTGAAGGAGTGGTTCTAGGACATCATGTTTCATATGAAGGAATAAAATTCGATCCTGCAAAGATTGAGGTCATCGTCAGACTTCCACCCCCCAAGACTCGGAAAGAGGTGAGAATATTTCTAGGACATATCGGATACTATCGGCAGTTTATTGAAATTTTTACAAATATTGTTGCACCCATGTTTGGATTGCTAATAAAAGATGTTGATTTTTTTTTGACTGAGCAGTGTCAAACTACCTTTGAAACCCTGAAAGATAAGTTGTCTGTGGCACCAGTCCTTATAGGGCCCAATTGGACTCTCCCATTCCACATATCCATTGATGCCTTCGACACCGCAATAGGAGGAGTATTAGGGAAGAAAGAGGACCAACAGTCCTATGCCATTTATTTTGTGAGCAAGAACTTGTCCCCTATCGAGCTAAACTACACAGTTACCAAGAAGGAATTCTTGGAAGTTGTTCATGCTATTAACAAGTTCCACCACTAGATTACAGGTTACGAAGTATTTTTACATACAAATATTTTCTCCATTAGATTTCTCATGAATAAACCCATAATCAATAGTCGAGTGACTAGGTGGCTCTTGCTGTTGCAAGAGTTTAGTATCATCGTTCTTGACTAGCCTGGAAAGGAGAATTTGGTAGATGATTTTCTTTCACGAATAAAAAATGAGGATGATGATATTAATGTAGATGATAGTTTCCCAGATGAGCACATTTTTTCCCTCTCTGTAAATACCTCGTGGTTTGTAGATATAGCAAACTATATATCTACTAGGAAGTTACCGTCTCATTTGTCACCTCATGAAAAGCGTAAAATTATTACGCAAAGTGCCAATAACTCTTGGGTTGGTCATGACCTTTTTCGTACAGGTCATGATTTTATTATTCGTAGATGTGTCTGAGAAGATGAGGTACCGTAAATACTACGAAGTTGTCATGATGGACCATGTGGTGGCCATTTTTCTGACAAGCATACAACATATAAGGTGTTACATTCAAGTTACTATTGGCCTAGCATTTTCAAAGATGCTGCCAAATATGTGAGGAGTTGTGATAGTTGCCAAAGGATAGGAAGACCTACGTCTGCTGATGAAATTCCCTTACATTCCCAATTTATGATAGAACCTTTTGAAAAATGGGCCCTTGACGTTGTAGGACCAATTTCACCCATGTCTTGTAAGAAAAACTATACTTTGTTTTGTACAGATTATGTCACCAAGTGGGTAGAGGGAAAATCCCTATTTAGGGCTACAAAAAAATCTGTTGTCGAATTCATTTATGAAGACATCTTTACCCGCTTCGGTGTCCCTCGTGAAATTGTTACAGACTAAGGAACTCAATTCACTTCCAAGCTAATGAGAAAGCTAACAGAGAAATATGGGATTAAACACTGTAAATCTTCTTCATACCACCCACAAGCTAATGGTAAGGTAGAATCTACAAACAAAGTTCTGGAAGCTATCTTAACCAAGACTGTTCAATTACATCACCGGGATTGGGCTGATAGGCTTCCAGAGGCTTTGTGGCCATATCAAACCACCTGGAGTAACACCACCAGAAATACCCCTTATGAGCTAGTATACAGGAAACACGTACTTCTAACAATAGAATTCCAAGTAAGGACCTTTTGTATTGCCATAGAATTGGGATTAAACTTAGATAAGGCTCATAAAAAATGAGCCCTACATGTAAGGTAGCTAGAGAGGTAGTGGGGGGGCCCAGAGGGTCCATAGTGATAATAGTGGAGGCCATTCAATGTAAGGTGGACTAGGTTTACTATATTATTAAATAAGGCCCAATATAGTAGTTAGATATAATAAATGGGTAATTAGATATAATAAATGTAAGAGGACTTCTTAGAAGGTTCTACTTCTAGAAGATTCCTCCTCTAGAATGTTCTTAAGTGATGGTAACACTATATAAAGGGGTTCAAGCAATGTAATGGAACATAAAGAGAAGTATTGTATTGTGAGTTGTAGCTCAATAGGAGGATGCCCCATCGAAGAGGCAAGTGAACAGGAGAGGATCCCTTCCATAATAGGATCTATTGTATGGTGTTTCCCTACCTCAAGGGTTTGATGGTAATAAAAAAGATTTTGCATATTGTTCTTGTATATCTGTTGTGGTGCTTTTGTATTTAGTATTTGGTTCTTAACACTACAATTGAATGAGCTGGATGAGATCAAGTAAGATGTCATCCAACAAACAATGTTAGTCCAAAACAAGAGGAGCAAGTGGCATGACAAGTTTATTAAGAAGAAACACTTCCAACCTGGTGATTGAGATTTGTTGTTTGATTCCCAATTTAAAACCTTCAAAGGAAAACTCACCACCTGGTGGTTGGGTCCTTATGAGGTAGTCACTGTATATGACAATGGAGCTGTGAAAATCAAAAAAATTGACGATGGGCAAGTCTCCTGTTGGTTGTGGAGCCTGATTATCTTCCTGATGCAGAGGTCCTTTGCTTTCAGCCGTGTCTATACCCCATGAAGTATTTACACCCCAGAAGCATGTACACTCTTCCACGCGGGGGAGTGCAGAGGGGGGGTACCCCCTCTGCGGGGTCCGGGGGGTCCATTCCCCCAGTTGGGGGGTCTGGGGGCAAGCAGGCCCCCAGCGGGGGTTCGGGGGCAGCGTCCCCTGATGGGGGTTCGGGGGCGAAGCCCCCGAAGCAAAAATTGCCTTATAAAAGTATATTGTAATTTCATTGTAAATCTGGACCGTTCATTATAAAGTCACAGATCTAACGGTAGAGATTATGTTAGGGTTTTTTTCCCTAGAAGGAAACCCTCTTTTATGAGGGAAATGTATTGCGGCTATGTATGAGAGTGAATATTGTATTCTAAGAGAGGAGACTGTGAGAGAAAGAAGAGGAAGTTACAACGGGTTTTGCTGTAGGTTGTATCCCTTCATTTGCTGGATAATAATAAAGGAAGGACCTGGCAATTTCTCTAGTGGACGTAGCCCACACTGGGTGAACCACGTA
>ML781471.1:879830-911903 GCA_009831015.1 Picea engelmannii | reverse complement strand
AAAGTATATTGTAATTTCATTGTAAATCTGGACCGTTCATTATAAGGTCGCAGATCTAACGGTAGAGATTATGTTAGGGTTTTTTTCCCTAGAAGGAAACCCTCTTTTATGAGGGAAATGTATTGCGGCTATGTATGAGAGTGGATATTGTATTCTGAGAGAGGAGACTGTGAGAGAAAGAAGAGGAAGTTACAGCGGGTTTTGTTGTAGGTTGTATCCCTTCATTTGCTGGATAATAATAAAGGAAGGACCTGGCAATTTCTCTGGTGGACGTAGCCCACACTGGGTGAACCACGTAAATCTGTGTCTCTCTTGTATTGTGTGTCTTCTGTGTTTTTGTTTTTGCATTTGTTTTATTTTATTGCTCCGCGGTCCTTTTTTTCTAACATCTCCTTTGTAGTAAATGGACATCGACTCAAATTTTATCATAAGCCCATTTCCAAGGAAAACTTTCTACAGGTCATGTCAACTGACAAGGCATTGGCCTTAGTAGATGGGGAAGTTCCCCCTTGTTCTTGAATGTTTTATGAATTTTCTACTGTACATATGTAAATAATTTTAAATTTTGTTGATAAGCAATTCTAGAGACTTCTATAGGTATTTATCTCACCGGGAGTAGACAGTTCAAGGAAATATAAAAGAAGGATTTTTCTTCAAAATATGGTTATACTTGAACCTTGTTGTTTGTCAAGCATCAAATGAATAATGACTTGTTGTAGTTAGCCATGTTTTTGCAAAGATTTTCATCTTCTTGTTCTTAAGTCATTTTAAAAAGTAGTTTCTCTTGAAAATATTCACCACTATATAAGGAAGTGATATCATAACCATCAAGCTTATAGGTCTCTTGTACAATTTTCCCAAGAAACCTGAGTAAGTGAGTAAAGTATCTTTATTAAAACGTAACAAGGAGGTCTGATTAGTGGTTAGTCATGGAAACATCACAATAACTTACAAAAGAAGAAAGTGACTTGATCCTAGAGATACATTTCTGTTCTTTCTCAATGGTACCATCCACGACACACTAAATAACTTGATTATATCATATCTTTAGATAGGCCACATCCGCTTAAGTACCCCTTACATCAGGACAATCACTAAGTAATATAACGGAAAGTCATCCTCTAACACAAATACCATCCCAATTGACAAAGAAAGAAAGAAAAGTTGTTTTCAAAGTTGTCCCCCCATCTTATTGCATAAATCAATCCTATACTAAAATCTTAAAAGATGGAGGGCCAATCTCTGAGGGTGTAAGAGGCTAACCCACTGGGATACTGAACAGGTCTGCTGGCAGTGGGTACCAACCTGTGGTATGACTAGGTAAACCCGTTGGAGTACTGGACAGGCTTGCTGGCAGCGAGGCATTCTACCTAGCAAGGATGGTAATCTGACAAAAATAAATAATAAATTTAAACTTGTCCCGATGTACGTCATTACTTGTAGACAAAGTTGACATGAAGTATGTATGGTTAAGTTAAGGTTAATGAACTCCATAAAATTTTCCATTGGGAACCAAATTTGAGACTATCTTGAAACTATCTTGCCTACCTCTTCTTATCTATATGTAGGATGTTCTATCCTATAGGTGGGGCCATCTTCTAATAGTCTCGTCAGACCAATCTGTGAAATTTATCTCTACACTTAACAAGATGTAAATATTCGGCTATTGGGAGAACTGATTGGTTTCCTATATTTTTTATTGTGAGGTGTCACAATAATTATGTGTGGGGGAGGGGTTCATGAGTTGACAAATGATAACATTGCCTAGAAGAAATAAATATTTGTGAAAATTTATGTGTATTGTTTCATGATATCATTTATTACATCAACAGTCATTTTATTTCTTCGAAATGCTAATTTCCTATGTGTTATAAATTACTATACATATCCTTAACAAACCACTTTATTGGTTTATTTCTGTTATAGGTTGTTCATTGAAGAACTGAAATTACATGCCTCATGCGAGTGGATTGAGTAAGCATGGTGAAAAAAATCGACAATAATAGAACACTCTACCTCTACTCTTAATCACTATGACTGTCAAAACCATTCCAAGATTACAAGTAATCCATTACAGGAGGTAAAAATGCATTTCGCACAGAGGTTCCATATGGAGTGTCGTATGAAGTGTCATATGAGGTGTTGTATGAACTGTCATATGAAGTGTCAAACGAAGTGCCATATGAAAATATACACTAGTAATTGTTCACAATTTCAGGTAACCAAGAATTAATGGCATTTAATTGAATTAGTTCATGGCAATCAAGATTGAATGATGCAATCCTTAGAAATTTTCATGATCAAATGTCCAAGTCAAAAGACTTGGACATTGATCTAACTTCGCATCATTATGATTGCCCTCCAAAAAACGTGCCTTCAAATTCAAATTCCCTCACACATGGCAACTCGTGCGTGCATGTGTGCAACCAATTCTACACTAGGCGCATTCAAAAATGAAATTGGGTTATCCCATTATTCTAATTCACCTCTTATTATTCCAATTCACCTCTACCATTTGCATTCGCCCCTATTTTAAAACACGCTCAGCCTCTGTTCATTTTATCCCTCTGTTCAAATTGTGCTCGGCCTCTGTTCAAATCGTGCCATTCCTTGGCCTGATCACACCCCTTTCTCTATGAAATTCTCTCTCTGTCCATTTCTTCACACCATCATGATGCCCAAATGGTATGAAACGTCTTCCTACACAGACCTCTTTTCCATCCCTGAGTTTGCACAGTGCAGGGAATTATTTTTGTGCGCAGGCTGGGGGGCATTATTGTCTCACTTGCAGGGCCACAATGATGGCGTCTCAATGAAATTTGCCCTTGGTTTTGATGGTAAGATAGCACATTTGGGGTCTCTCACATTTGGGGTCTCAGAGGAATCCATAACTGTAGCCACAAAGCTTCCACGAGTGGGAGATAGATGGTTTAAAAACCACCAGCTGTTGTGATCAAGCTATAACAGGGTTTTTAAGCCATAATTTCATAACATCTCGGGAGCTAAAGGATACTCCAAGGAGTGGATAAAAGAGGAGCTAATCAACCCTCTCATATTCATCACTAGGTTTATCACATGTGAAGCTAGCTATTCCACCTTTAAAGCCTGTCACTTTTGATTGTTAGCTCACTTTCAGTTCAATAAACCATTGAATTTTCCCTTCTACTTTCTAAAGAGCTTGGAGAATATGTCATCTCAAGTAAGGAAGAATGTAACCAACCCCCACAACAGCCTTTTTCACCATGGCCTTATCAAACTCCTTGTTCTAGCCGAAATGGAAAAACAGGGGCAAACTTGGGATGAGTTCATTTACCAAGTTGCAAACCCTCACTTGACAATTAAGACTAGCAAAAAGACACTTTATCTAAGGACTATTTCTCCATCCAAGCCCCACTCTCCAAGGACTCCAAACCCTCCTGTACAAGCCATTTCGTTACCAGAACAAAAATCCAAGAAGCTTGTTGATATCCCTGCATCCTCATTGGGCAAAAAGACCAAGAAGCCTACTAATAATCTCCATATGCCTTCAATATCTCCTGATCCTACACCCAAAAATCTACAAGAAGTGATTCAATAAGACTTTCCTACAGTTCCCACAAATAGGAGAGGAGCTAATCGATTTGATAGAGGACCATATCAAAAGAGTAACTGGAGAACAAGAGGAAAACCTTATGTAAAACCCTTGACTACTTTGAACCCTATCCAAGTATCCTCCAATCTCGAGAGTCCTCACAAAAGACTTAGGGAAGTATCCTTAAATGAATTGAAGCCTCAAAGAAAGACAAAATATGAACCTACTTCTCCTCATCAACCCCCTATTAATCCTACCTCACAGATGCCTACCCCAGATCTTAAGACCAATATACATTCTACATATTTCAAAGGATCTAAGCCCTCCTCCGAGATATCTGATCCTACTCCAGCCACGGAGAAATTACAACATGAGAATTTTCAGCTGTTTGCAACAATTGGAAGATAGGAATACTATGGACATGCATCTTCACCATGATAATGCAATCCTCCAAGTAAAGGTGAATTCCCTTCAAAGTTTGGTTGACAAGATGACCAAATCCAACCGCAACCTCAGGGCACAATTGAATAAACACAAGAGGCATAAGACAAAATCTTTACGACAAGAAGAAGAAGATTCTAAAGTTGATCCTCCTCAACAAGCTTAGTCATGAGGGGCAATTTATTTTTGTTTGCAGAGGGACCTACAAAATCTTAGGTGTGGGGGTAATGTTGGGCTCGTGATATGATTAATTTAATGACATTAATTAGATCCTTTTTGGAAGAATATGTATATGCGCTTTCTTATTTTGAAGAGTTTTGAAGAGATTTTGTGTTAAATCGCTATGATTCATACCAGGTATGCATGATTCATGTTTTATGGGTTTTGAGTGTAATTCATCATGTTTTAATGATTTCAGGAAACCAATTCATGTTTTGTGTGTCACAGGGAAAAATCCTAGCTTGTTTTTGCATCCGACACTCCGTCTGGTACTCCATCCGACACTGAGTCTGCTACTCCATCTGGCACTCCGTCTGGCACTCCGTCCTGCACTAAAACCATGGGAGATTTGGCGGTTATCATATCGGCGGCCAGCGATGGGAGAATCAGAGACATGGGTTTTGCGTGTGCTCGTGGCCTCCAGCTAATGAGCTTCTGACAACTTGATTTGGGTTTTTATGTTGGGCAATTATTGGCTCACCTTGTTTCTAGAAGCCACCGACAGTTAGGACGCATTGAATGTGATTTGTTGTTGTTAGAGAAGGTCAAGCCTTCTAGTGGTCAAACTCTCAATTTGTAAACCTATAAATACCACCTCAGTGGCCAAACAACTGTTAAGAAGTAGAAGTTGGAGAGAAAAAGACAGTTCATCTCTGTTTTGCTATTTTTCAAATACACTTTGCTAAAACTGTGTAAAGATTGTGTTTTTTTATTTTAATGTTTAATTCGTGTTGTTGAGCTCGTGGTTCGCCTTTGAAGAGTAGCCACAACTTGTTGGGGGGGGCCACCAGTAGTCTGGGTGAATATCTAATTAGTTTTCTTGTGAATTGAATAATGTAGTCGTCAATTTATTTATTTCCTATACATGAATTTTCATTATGCTTCTTTACTGTATAAATTGTTGTTTATGATTTAATTGTTTTAGTTCAGTTTTGCAGGTTATTATGGAGGCTAGTGTTAATATGCAATGACTTTTTGAATAGTAGGAGCTAGCTTGCAAGCTTATATACTAACCCCTGTGTGTAATTAGATGATAGTTAGATTCTCTATATATGTTGAAATAGGATTTAAAACAAAGTTTTTAGTTTATGGTTTCTTTGACAAGTTTCACTAGATGGATAGTTGTTAGTTTTAGTTTCCATTTTCAGTTTATTTATCTAATTGCTACTTAGTTTTTCTTATCTAAATTGTCATTTGGTTTTCTCATTAAATTTCTTATCATATGTTGAAATAGAAATAGAATTTAATTTATGTTTTATGAGTATTTCCTCTTTTGCAATTTGAATTGTTAAAATAGAACTAGTTTAGTTTACTCTATGCAATTTCCCTTTTTAGATTTAGGATGCAATTTTAAAGTTGATTATCAAGTTTAGTTTTCAATTATGAATCTAAGTAGTATGAATTTTCTTAATTAGCATAGAATGCAATTGAATTACATAGAATAGTGTTCTTCATATTGTTGATGACTAATGCATAATTGATTAATCACATGGATATGCAGGATAGTTGATGTTGTTTCTATAATGGCTAAGTTCTCACTGGATTGTCTAATTCATGCTTTTCACTTTGCTATCGAAGTCAATATTGATTTTATCCCTCTTGAGTTATTGTTAATTGTTAAGTGCCATCGTGATATCATAAGACACCGGAGACATAACCATCAACACTATATTTGAGTTTTCTTTCTTTCATAGATTAGAAGATAGTTTACTTGCTTTTGTAGATTAGGTAGTCTTCTTGTTTTGGTAGACTAAAGAATAGTTTTTTTATCATAGATTAAAGAATAGTTTTTAATTACTTTTATTGTCATGATGCTTTGAATTTAGTAGATTAAGATTTCCTTTTATAAATTAGAAGTAGTTGTGAAATTTAAATTAAGAATAGAGTTCTCTTGCTTATTATCTTGATTAATTGCTTATTGAGTCATTTTGATTAGTTTACTTGTTGTAGAAGTTATCATAGGTTAGTTAGTTGTTTGATTTCTTGTTTACTTGCTTTAATAGGGTATTGATTGCTTGTGTATTTTGCTTTGATAGGGTAGTTGCTTGTCTATTTACTTTCTTTAATAGGATAATTTCTTATCGAATTTGAGTAGGTTAATTAAAGTAGTTTGTTGTTTCTCATTAGATAGATAGATAGATTGTTTTTGCTTATTTTCATGATTAAGTTAATTTGCTTTAAGTAGGGTTTTCATTTACTTTCTTAGAACTATCCATCGATCCTTTGTTCAAAGATTACTTTGGGTAAATAGTTTAAGTTTCTTAGTAGGGTTTGATAATTAATAGCCTTTGCTTGAATAGATTAGTTTTTAGATAGCCCATTTCCTTAGTTAGAATATACTACCTCTAGTCTTTCTGCCTTGGCACATATAGTGCTACAACTCTACGTTTACTTACCCCGGGTTGATAATTTAATTGAGGGTTTTAAGTGTTTTTTAGTGCATATAGAACACCCATAAAAAATGAAACAAAAATCATTCTTAACCTGCTAGGAACTTAATCGATTTCCCATTCTACTTCACTTAAGTGGTAGGGAACCACTTGATGACTTGTCCGAGGCAAAGGATCTAGTAGGTTAACAACCAAAAATAGCAAAAAATCATGTAAAAATATTTCCCCCGCACTCCTAATTTCAATTTTTTTGAGTTTACCTAGTTCTATAAATCTTTCACACACTTCACTGTCAATATAACATTAATCCTTAAGATAAAATATTTTTTTATGCATTTTTTTGTTCACAAATATCAATATTCTTTCCTTTGTAATTATCATAATTTAAGTTTACATTAAATAATTTCCATCCCACTAACCAAGGAACCAGTTGAAGCTCCCTTTGCACATACAAGCTATACAACCCACAAAGGGATTCAACCCCATTCCTTAGGGCCAAGTAGCATAGTTAATTCCAATTATTCTTTCTTCCATTTCTTAAGTGCCATGACACCCAAGTCAAAGACAAAGGAGCTTAAATATGTGACTAGGTGATGGTTGAGTTTCCCTACCATCATACCTATTGTGGTTAATGTCAAGAACAATAGGTATTAATATCTTGTGTACTATATTTTTGTTTATTTATCACTTTCAAATTGCTTTCCCTAAAGGGGACCTCTCATAAAAACCAAAGAAAAACATCAAAAAACATCAAAACCCAAAAACATTTGAAAACAAAAAGCAGGGATCCACCCCATGAAACAAAACTATATATATATAGACACATGTGTGAAAGAAAGACATGATCTCACCACATGGATGGCTTGGTATTTTCATTTATGCATTTTTCAATTTCTAGAGCCAAGGAATCCTCATGAGGGACCCCTTGAAAATTTGTCTTTGTATCAATTGAGTGACCTCATTTTTTCGAATTGGTCTTATTGGATAAATCTCAAGGTTCCTATATTTGAATAGCTTAGCGCATATTGAAATACTACACTTATTGGGTAAGCTCAACTAAACTCCCTCAAGGGGGTCTTGAGCCTCTTCCTTTATGCAGGTACCCTTCCTCTATCTAGGTGGCTTTAAGAGCCTAAAATCACTAGTGACAAGAAATGGGCTAACCCCTCCTTCTCTAAACTGCATGGGGAACTTGTTTTTTTTACCAAGTGGTGTACGCTATCTCATTCATTTTATACTAGGAAGAACAATTGCAAGATAAAAGGTGTGAGCCTGATCGGGAGGACCTTCACAATTGTATGGTAGACATGCATGTGATTAACAAGTTTAAAATTTATTATTAAAACATTGTTAAAGTCTCAAAACTTTCATCAATCTACCCAACATCTTGGTAAACTTTATTTTGCGGCAAACTACATCACTTTATATAGTTGTAGCAACTCACTGAAGGGTTGTAATTGCATTTTTAGATCCCAAATTTCACCATTTAAAGTTCTAGGACCACTTTCTTGGAAATTTCGAGCAATTATGGGTTTTTCTTCACGTATTACAAGGCCCACACAATTTATTGTTCATAACTTCCTACCATATCAAATGGCATGGTTGTATCTTTGCAAATCCATTCTGACTTATATTTTAGTAATTTTTCATTATCCATTCTCCGGATAATTATTTTGGACCTCAGTTTACCCCAAGAGCCAGTTTAGAAATTTTTCCTAAGGTCATAAGGAAGCAAACAATTTGTTTGATTTTATTAGTTTGATGGTATGAAATTCAGCAAGCTCACTTTCACACTGCATGTCCACAAAATTCATCCCCATGCCTTTTTTTCCAACTAGGGAGCTAAGGGATGACAATACCTAGGTTGGGTGGTTCTAAGTGTGATTTTATGCAAGTCCCTCATCTCTCCTTCTTCCCCCTTTCACCGCCTTAGACACAAGACCATCTAAGGTGTGGGTAGTCTCTACCTCGTGCCGAGCTATCAAAGAGGTTGTAGCCAACTTCATCGTCAGATAGGTGGGATTTGTCTCAAAAACGGATTTTACTTATAAAATTATACATAAACCAACTCCTATTTGTATTGAGTTTGGTATCCTAAACCCACTTTAGTTAATATTGACTTAGGTATCCATAAACCGATAGTTATTATGTATTTCATCAATGGATGACCCTTTATGGAGTTGCATAGAAATACACCCACTCTAATTTGTATTTCATCATTTTTCTCTATATAATTATGTTTAGCTTATTGAGGGGTGTCAAGAATAGTGTAATCCTCACATTTGGCTACCACTCATATTGTGTTATTAATGAACTTGGTTAGGTATTAATGTCATCATTTATTATAATACTAGGGAGTGGTTAAGGATGACTATAATATACCTAAAGTATATTGATTTTATATTTGTAATTAACTTTACTTATTGCCACATCATGACTTATAGTTCTTCACATGCCTTGTAATATACCTTTTTGTTTTTCGACATCCCAAGAAACCCTCTAGGTACTTCCCCTCATTTTAATCACGGTATGGAAGGCAAACCAACCAGTTTAATTTTTTGAAATCTAACCCGGAGGGACATCAAGTGTTGCACAATACTATATATAGAGATAACCATCCCCGAGACTTGACCTCATGACCTCCTGCTTGTAATTCACGACACTCAACCACTCGAGCTAACCCATCGAGCTAAAACAAAAGTTCCTTGTAATATAACTAGATTATATTACTTTTATATTTTTAATTATCCTAAATAAAAGTATACTTACTATTATAAGTAATTCAAAGGACATCATTCCCACGTGAAAGGTCGCATCCCATTTACTCCATGGTATATATCATTGGTGTCCATTTATCAATGTAATGTGTCAATGAATAACGATTATTTGTCCCTTTAGGAATGTTAAGTACCTGAATAGATCTACAAATATAATCACCACAAATACTAAATACATAATAGATCCACAAAGCAAGATAGAAGAAACCACACTTTATTATTGCTAAACCCTTGAGGTAAGGAAACACCATACAATGGATCCTATTATGGAAGGGATCCTCTCCTGTTCACTTGCTTCTTCGAGGGGGCTTCCTCCTATTGAGCTTCAGCTCCAAACACAATATTTCTTTTCATATCCCATTACATTGCTTGAACCCCTTTATATAGTACTACCATCACCTAAGAACATTCTAGAGGAGGAATCTTCTAGAAGTAGAACCTTCTAAGAAGTCCTCTTACATTTTTTATATCTAACTACCATAGTGGGCCTTATTTAATAATATAGTGGACCTAGTCCACCTTACATTGAATGGCCTCCACTATTATCACTATGGACTCTCTGCCCCCCCCACTACCTCTCTAGCTACCTTACATTCCATCCCCCTTATGAAAGCGTTGTCCTCAACGCTTGATGTACAACCATATACCAAGGTCCCATGGATAAGTGTGGACCATAGTGATGAAGTAGACTAGAGAACCAGGGCCCCATTGAGAAATGGTAGCCACCATGCTGAAGTAGTCCAACCACCATTGTAGACTAGGCTCTCATGTCTAATTTCTCATGTGAATCTCACATGGAAGATATCGGCACCTAATAACAAACTGAAAATGATGCTCCCAATACTGACACCTATCATGTGGATCCAAATAATAATATCCATCCACATAGTGAGAGATGATCAAAGATGAATCTGGAAGGAACAATACCATTGTAGAATATGCATGTTGGACGTTGGTAACTAGCTCCTGATGTGGGACATTGATGTTCTCTACAGAAGGTGGAGTAGAGTCATCAAATAAAATATGAAAGTGGTTGTCATCCTAGAAATGACAACTATCCATATACCAATCATCACAATCGGCCTCAAAATCACACCAAACATATATTTCTTGATTATATTCATCCCTAATGTCCTCCATAAGAAATCTCTCCTGCATGTTATCCAATGAATCTTGAATACTACGAAAATTATCATTGAGTCCGTCTGCAAGGTCATGCAATCTAGCATCCAATGTGTCATACAATTGAGATTTGAATGCTTCAAGAATTTATTTGAAGGTTTGAGAGGAAATATTCATCTGAACACCCTATGAACTCTTCGGTCCCGCAGCCATCACGAAAAAACCCAAAAATAGAACAATAACTTACGACAGAAAATCGCGGCTTTTTCTGGAAAACCCCTAAAAAACTGTTAAATTTAAAATGCTCATAACTTCACTTCCCGGACTTCATTTTGGTTGATTTATTTTTAGAAATTAGGTGAAATTGTGAGAGGAACTTAGATCTGTAATTTGTTTGGGCAAATTCGGCCTCCAGCTGCTACATAAATAAAAAAAATCAGATTTTAAAACTTGCAAAAATTGCAGATTTTAAAACTTCAATATCTTGACTTCCCGGACTCCATTTCAGACGATTTGTTTTTTCAACTTGGGTGTTTTTCTGAGAGGAACTCAGATATACAACTTGTTTCTTCAAAATTTTCATATAAATATACTAAAAATTTCTGGAATGTCGCGGCCCTCTTTTTTTCTTCTTCGAAAAAAAAATCTGCAAAAATAAAAAAAAATTTCCCACAACGTTTGCCAAGGAAAGTTCTCTGATACCACTTGTTAAGAACCAAATACTGAATACAAAAGCACCAAAATAGATATACAAGAACAATATGAAAATTTTCTTTATTACCATCAAACCCTTGAGGTAGAGAAACACCATACAATGGATCCTATTATGAAACGGATCCTCTCATATTCACTTGCCTCTTCGAGGGGGAATCCTCCTATTGAGATACAACTCACAATACAATACTTCTCTTCATGCCCCATTACATTGCTTGAACCCATTTATATAGTGTTACTGTCACTTAAGAACATTCTAGAGGAGGAATCTTCTAGAAGTAGAACCATCTAAGAAGTCCTCTTACCTTTATTATATCTAATTGCCCATTTATTATATCTAACTACTATAATGAACCTTATTTAATAATATAGTGGGCCTAATCCACCTTACATTGAATGGTCTCCACTATTATCACTATGGGCCCTCTGGGCCCCCCCATTACCTCTCTAGCTATCTTACATTTCATTCCCCTTATGAAAACATTGTCCTCAATGCTTGATGTATAACCATATACCAGGGTCCCATGGATAAGTATGGACGATAGTGCCGAAGTAGACTAGAGAACCAGGGTCCCATTGAGAAATGGAAGCCACCATACTGAAGTAGTCCAACTGTCATTGTAAACCAGGGTCCCATGTCCAAGTGTTCATGTGAACTCCACACAGAAGATATCAACACCCAATAACCAATTGAAAATGATGCTCTCAATACTAACACCTATCATGTGGATCCAAATAACAATATCCATCAACATAGTGGGAAATGATCAAAGTTGAATCTGGAAGGAACAATACCATTGTAGAATATGTTGGTTCGATGCTGGTAAGTAGCTTCTGATGTGGGACATTGATGTTCTCTACAGAAGGTGGAGTAGAGTCATCAAATAAAATATGGAAGTGGTTATCATACCATAAATGACAACCATCCATATACCAATCATCGCAATCGGCCTCAAAATCATACCAAGTATATATTTCTTGATTATATTCATCCTTGAGGTCTGCCATAAGAAATATTTCCTTCATGTTATCCAATGAATCTTGAATACTACGAAAACTATCATTGAGGTCATCTCCAAAGGCATCCAATTTGTCATTCAATGTATCATACAATTGAGATTTGAATGCTTCAAGAATTTCTTTGAGGGTTTGAGATGAAATAGCCATCTGAGCACCCTATGAACTCTCCAGTCCTGCATCCGTCATGAAAAAACCCAAAAAATAGAACAATAAGTTACGACAGAAAATCGTGTCTTTTTCTGGAAAAAACCCTAAAAAACTGTTGAATTTAAAATGCTCATAACTTCACTTCCCAGACTCCTTTTCGACTAATTGTTTTTTTTTAAATTGGGTGAAATTGTGAGAGGAACTCAGATCTATAACTTGTTTGGGCAAATTCAGCGTCCATATACTACAGAAATAAAAAAAAATTGTGCCGTCGTCCGCAGGAAAAAAAAAAAAACCCTGAAAATTTGCAGATTTTAAAACTTCAATATCTTGACTTCCCGGACTTTGTTTTAGACGATTTTTTTTTCAACTTGGTGTTTTTCTGAGTGGAACTTAAATATACAACCTGCTTCTACAAATTTTTCATATAAATATACCAAAAATTTTTGGAATGTCGCGGCCCTCTTTTTTCTTCTCCCAAAAAAAAAAAAATCTGCAAAAATAAAAAATATTTGCCCATAATGTCTGTCAAGGAAAGTGCTCTGATACCACTTGTTAAGAACCCAATAGATATACAAACATAATCACCACAAATACCAAATACACAATAGATCCACAAAACAAGATAGAAGAAACCACACTTTGTTATTATCAAACCCTTGAGGTAGGGAAACACCATACAATGGATCCTATTATGGAAGGGTTCCTCTCATGTTCACTTGCCTCTTCGAAGGGGATTCCTCCTAATGAGCTTAAGCTCCAAACACAATATTTCTCTTCATATCCCATTACATTGCTTGAACCCCTTTATATAGTGCTACCATCACCTTAGAACATTCTAGAGGAGGAATCTTCTAGAAGTAGAACCTTCTAAGAAGTCCTCTTACATTTATTATATCTAACTACCCATTTATTATATCGAAATACCATAGTGGGCCTTATTTAATAATATAGTAGACCAAGTCCACCTTACATTGAATGGCCTCCACTATTATCACTATGGGTCCTCTGGCCCCCCCCACTACCTCTCTAGCTACCTTACAAGGAATTTATGGATTCTTCATTGTTATAATGGATGCTTAGGTTAAGTGACCAAGAGGTTCACTCCATTGACCTCATCAAACTTGTACACATATTATCATTAAACCCTCTTGGTGTAGCACCCTACTTGAGTTGTGTATAATTACACCACAACTCTCATTTGTAAAATATCATGTTGTGATCTATCTTGATCATTTTGTAGCCTACATGAATCATTCTCTTTAATAAAGTGATTTTTTTTCTTAAGGACAAATATATCTTTGGAATTCTCTATTGCTCATGGGTTAATTTCTCCCTTATGCTAGGTCATTGTCTGCCTAGAGTTTAGTGTTTCTTTTCTCCTTGTTTATTGTATGATCTTGGGTTTTTTGGTTGGTTCCATTTGATCCCATATCCCTCTTATGAATATCAACATTATCAATTAGTTCATTATGGAGATCTTGTAGAGTTTGATGCTTAAGGAGTCTTTGAGGATTATTGTGACAAGGTTTTGGAGGGTAATTAAGTAATTCAACTTAGGCAGCAGATGTTTCCTCTACATATTGTAGAGGTTTTATGACTATAAATCTTGGTGCAATTATCTCTTATTTTTTCACTTAATTTTCTTAGATAATGGTGCATGCTCATAAGATATTAGATAGTTAATGATCAAAGGTTTGTGTTCAATTTATTTTTTAACATGCATACAAGCCAATGGGATATTGGGAGTTCATAATCCATAATAATGACAAAAGAATTTCATTCCATATACATCATTGGGGATATAGATATTGCCAAATCCCAACATATGGTTGTTTTTTACTTTTTACTCTTCTACTTTATCAATTATCCATCATGTTTGTACCTTACTGTCATAGATTGACCCAGGTTCAGATTTAACAACTTCCAACAAAATCCCTTTAAAACTATCGGCCCCTCTGGTAAACCAAAAGGCAATGCAACACACAAAGTGTACTGCACAGTTTCACTCGAGATAGCTCTATGGGTGGCTGCAATACTCAGGTGTTTGCAACCTGGGAATGAGTGGAGATATGTGGTTGTATATTCTAATCTTTATTTATTCATTCTACATCTAATTATAATAGTTATTCCATTCATGCATGTGACATATCAGATCTAACTGGTTACTTCATTCATTTATATAAAATTCAACACTTTAACAATAATAGAGACACATACATTCAATCACATAAGACAGGTGTTACCATGGTTCACCCCCTCCTGTGCTAAATCCACAAAGATCTGGCTCTCAAGCTCTTTTTTATGGTTCAGTAATATGTCACGTCGTGCATGTTTAAACTTTACAATCTTGGATCTTACACTCTCAATCGGCTCCTCAATCCCTGCAAGGATGACTAGATCGCACTAGGATCCTCATCCTGTGATCTAACCCTCGGGATTGAGTTTCTCACTGCTTATCTAGCTCACCAGCTTACTGAATAGTATAGTTCTTACAACTCTCTGCCATCCCTCATCCTCTCGTCCTCTTCTATATTTTCTGCCACACTCTCCTTCTCCTTCTTATACTCTAAGTACTACTTATTTATATCCTTGGCTCATCATCCATTACAATACATTGCAAAAACTCTAACCCTAGAATTGTTAGGTCTTCCTTGCATGCTTCCCTCGCACGTGTTGGTTTTCCTTCCAGGTGTCCTTTCTTCCTTTCATTCTTCTCTTCCCAAAAATAACCTTTTCCCTTGAATGGGTCTATGTCCAACAGACCCCCAACACTAACAAGTGGCTCATCCCAAGCCACCTAAGCTTTGTGTGCTTCTTCAATAGCTCCTGCGAGAGTATGGAACTTGTCTTTGAGTTCCCTTGCTTGTGTTTGAGCGTGCGTGGTATTTTATTTGAGCGCATCCAATAATTGCATTGTAATCTCCTCGTTGATAATCTCTGTGCACTCTGCCTGAGTTTGTGCCATGTTCTTCTTTTCCTCCTCTGCTTGCGTAATGACTTCTGCTGCTAGCTCTTGGAGAGGTTCCATTTGATCTTGTTGATCCTTCTTCTGTGTCTGAGAGACTATGAGCTCTGCTTGCAACTTATTCATATCTTGTACTCCTTTGATATGTTCAGTGATATTCATTGTCTTTTTCCTTTTCTTGAGCTCCTAGATAGCTACACTTATCTTTTCCTCTTCCTGTTCCCACTGTTGGACATGTTGATCCTCCTCCAACTTTGTCCATAGTTGTGCTTCCCTATCGAACAAGTCGACAACTGCGTTGAATTGTCGTTCCATTTCCTCCATCTGCCCTAATACTTCATGCTTCCTTTTTTCCTTCACCTTCAGGGGAGTGGTAGGGATGAGTTGTTCCCAAAATTTCTCGATATCCTCCCTGTATTGATCGATTGTTTTCACAATCTGATCAATTTTCTGCGTGTGGGATTTACTATTTGCGTGCTTCTTGGGATTCTATCATAGGCTACAACCAATCCCTACTCGAGCCTATCTGTGCGATCTTTCTCATCTTGGGCCTCGATATTGACTTGCTCAAGAACCAACTCCAACTTGTATCTATTGTCCTTTGTGTGTTGCAACTTTGTTGATTCTGTGCGTGCACACTACTAAACCTCTTGCGCAACACTTACTTGCAGTTTATATAGTGCCTTGGTTGGTATCTACCCCATTACTAATTGTATTTGTGCTAGATATTTCAAGGGTGTTTGGCATACAATCTCATCCATGTGAAACATTCTAGGTTTAACGTGAAAACTCGAGCTCGCCTGTGCTATTTTCTAGATCATATCCTGCTCATTGGGAACAGCCTTTGCTCCTACTTCTGATGTTGCGGGGACTAAGTCTATCCCTTTCCCCGCCCTATGTGTTTCTATAATATGCTCAAGGAGTTGCCTCATGTTGGTCAACTCATCTTGGATCCGGTCCCTTTGGTGTTGGGCATCTTCAAAGTCCTCAACATCCTGGTCGTGGACTCTTTGAGCCACGAGGTCTGCATCATCCTCGGTGATTGTATATTCCAGTGGTGTTTTCTGAGCCTTGGACTTCTTGCGCACACCCCTGGTGTGTATGATTGACCTCTTGGTATGGCCTTGTTCTTGTTGGGTAGCACTTGATGTGGTCCCTTGTGCTATCTCAGCCTCTTTTTACTGTTCCTGCGGTGCCTGGGTGGTGTCCTCTTTCCCCGCCTGGGCACCTTTCTTTGGTGCACCCCCTTTCTTTTGTTGTGTTGGATTATGGCCTGGCTTTGACTTCTTGGGCGTCATTTTCTCTCTGGCATGTGTTTGTTCTTACCATGCATCATCCTCCTTGTCCATGGGCATTTCTTGAATCAAGACTGGAACTCTCCAGTCATATTGTCAATCCTTGATGTCCATTTCTACATCCTCTTCCTTGACGCAATATCGTAGTTGTAGTCATTCCTTATCTAGATCCTTTCGTTCTTTGATCCATACATTATGGGTGGTCACTTTGAAGTTGGAGATGTCCTGATATTGTGAGACCACTTCTGGCGTAATCCGCCAAGTGTTGGAAATTCTTTCCTGTAGGTCGTTGTAATAACTTGCGAACATGCTTGCATTTTCACTTCTGGTTTTGGGATCTGAAGTTCTCCCCAATGATATGTATCACGTTGCATGGAAACAAGTGGTTCGCTCACAAAAGTATGTATACTTAGGCTCCCCCCATTCAACCAAGGCAATCAGGATGAGTAGCCAAGAGTAGTGGAACTTTGTCCCCAGGTCCTGTGCATCTTTGCAGTCCTCAAGGAACAAATTTAACAAGTACAAGGCCCAACTAAGAACAATTCCCTCGACACACTGTGTTGTAGCTGTGATGACCCCGACAAGAATTCCTCCTTACGACACTTCCTGAGCAACTTGTACGCCATGAGTTTGTTGGCCAGCCTTGTTGCTACGTAACTAATGCACTTGATGATGATTATGCGACCCTCTTTCTGTGCCATACGTCTTCTTCATCTCCTTGACCAGTGCCTTCTCCTTTGTCTTGTCATCATGGAACTGTGCGAGACTCTCCCCTTGAGATGGAATCCCTGTAATAAATGAAATGAGATCTACGTCTATCGAGACATGCTCTTCTACCCATAGATAGCCTCTCTGGGTAACTTCCATCAGTTGCTTGACATAGTTATTTATTATGCGACCCCTTCCAAAATGTGGGATATCCAACAAGTTTAGAATCCCGGTGTTGGCCAGTCTGGCTACCCATAGTTTTGGTTGGAAAATTGGATCACCAAGGGTCCTATACCCACACCATCCAGGTAAAATTGCTTTGAAAACTTAGGAAACTTCTCCATGCCAGTCACAGCGTGGTCTGAGTATTGGAGTTTTTCCACGCATCCTAACAGATTAGCCATGATACACATCCCTTCCTGAATGTGTGGTCAGACTATGGTTATTGCATCCTGCCTACACGGTGATCTTGCTACGGGTTGTTTTCCCTTCCACTGTGGTGGTTGACTCGAGATTCCAGCCTCCATTGTTCTCTCCTCTGTATATGCCTCTGGTTGGACGTTGACATCTTCTACTATACCCTCATGTTGCTACTACGATGCAACTATGTGTGACCATTCTAGCACGATCGCTTCTGCCTGGTTTGGGATCGTCCCATTAATCCTCAGGGCTTCTTTAGGGTTTTCAGAGCAAAGGATTGCCTACGTCCTTAGCCTGCTGGTTTTTTCCCACTTCCAGCATATCAATGTCCATGCCCACTATTGTTGTTTGTTGGGTTTCCTCCACCACTGTTGTGGGGATCCCTGGTTCCATATTGGGCAAAGAGATTTCATCCAAGTTGATGAATTCGGTAGTTCATGCTAGTTCCTATTCAATTTCATCTAGTTGGCATGGTGCTCTAAGGTTGCTTCAAGGTCGTATGCAGGCATGGCTCGATGCACCTAGCTTGGGTGGTGCAGTGGTGGTTGAAATGGTTTCCGTCAAGCTAATTTGTTATGTAACTCCTGTAAACTCGCTCTCAACTCTGTATACTCTATCACTTTTTGCTTTCTCAATTTCACAATAAACCTTCTGATACATGTGTGCTTTCCTTATATAGCAATCGTGTGAAAATTCTCGGAGAAGTTACCTAAGCTATGGTTTAAATGAATTAGCACTTCTCACTTACCTGCCATTGAATTCCATTGACATCGTCAGTTGGCACAATTAATGTAATGTCCCATCAGTCATTCTTGTCATTCAATTTTGATAGACACCACCAATTGGTGCCTATTTTTCGTAACCTCCTTTTTTTGACCGTTGGTCATTTTTTCAATGCACTAACTATTCCAAGTGTGCGCTATGGTGCTTCATTGGTGCACGTGCACCTTTTATTTTTTTCACGCTTCCTCTCCTTTAGGTTTGTGTTTTCTTCTTCTGTCTGGAACGGTAACCTCTTTGTTGTTGCACACAGTCCTTTTTTGTCTAGTGCATATTTTTTTTTAAGTGCTAGGAGGTCGACAGTACCTATATAGCTTCAATCGACTTCCATTGATACTTCCTATGAGTTTTTTTCCTCCCAAATCCTTCAACTATACAACTCCCCCCTCTGTGGCAGTATGTACTTCATATCGCCCCAACCAATACATTATGAGTTTTCCTAGGTGTTGCAAAGATTTATTGTCGTACACCAATACTAGGTCTCCCTCCTTGAAATTTTTCCTCTTCATATGTCTATCATGCCAAGATTTTTCCCTTTCTTTATGTACCTCTTGGTGAAACCCTACTAAAATCCTATCTTCTTCCATGATCATCAGTTGTCTTATCCTTTCTTATATTGTGCCTCGCTCTGTCATGTTTGTAATTGCTGCTACGCGCAGATTAGGTACCAAAAATTCTAATGGCACCATTGCTTCTTCTCCATACACTGGATGGTGTATGCCTTGTCAATTTTTTACATGTGGTCATGTATGCCACAGTACTAGTGGTATATTCAAATCCCAATCATCCCTATTGACATTGCAGATCATTGTCAGTGCATTCTCTAGGATCTTATTAAAATATTCCACTATTCCATTTGCTTCAATATGATATGGTGTACTCTTTTGATGATAAACTTTGAACTCCTCAGTCATAGCCTTAATAGTGTTGTTAATGAAGTGAGTTCCTTTGTCACTCATCAAAATCCTTGGACATCCAAATCTAGTGATCACTTTCTCAAACAAGAAGTGTGTTGTTGTCTCTGCACTGCAATCTTTTACTAGTGTTGCTTCTACTTATTGTGTTAAGTACTTTGTCGCAGTAATAATATAACTTGCTCCTGACCTTTTTGTTGGTGGGATAATTGGTCCCACAAAGTCTATTTCCCATTTGTATAACACCTGCAAGGTTACTTGTGGTCTCAGGGGCATCTCATCTTGTTTATTTGGTTTACCAACCCTCTAACATACATCACATCTCTAGAAGTAGTCCTTTGAGTCTCTGTGAACAGTTGGCCACCATAGTCCTGAGCGCAATAACTTCTACGCAGTATCTTTTCCTTCATAATGTCCTCCTACTATTCCCTCATGGGCTTCTACTAAGATCCTAGGTATTTCATGTTCTAGTACACATTTTCTCAAGATGTTGTTTGCACCCATCTTGTATAAGTTTTTTGCAATCAATTGATAGTCTGCAGCTCTGACTACCAGATTTTTCTTTTGCGTAGTGTTGAATTCTTGTGGCACAGTCCTTGTACTCAAGTATTGAATGATGTATGCAAAGTATTTATCAGCTACTTCGAATGAAAAATAATTGTGCATCAGGAAAGTTGTCCTCTAGATTTGTAGGTTACTCTCCATTGGTGATCCTGGATAGGTGATCAGGTCATGCATTCAACTTCCCTGGTTTGACTATCACTTCGAATTCAAATTCTTGGAACAACAATAACCATCGACAAATTCTCCCCCCCCAACACAGGATTTTTGATGAGGTATTTGAGAGTTGAATGGTCTGTAAACATCTTGAAATTTTTTCCCAATAAGTAGTGTCTGAACTTCTGAAGTGCATAGACAATATCTAATCCTTCTCTCTCTGTGGTATTTTAATTCTGCTCTGACTCTGACAATTTTCTGCTAGAAAATGCTATAGGATGGTCCAATTTCCCTGCTCCTGGCTATGCCAGAATAGCTCCAAGTGTTATGACTGATGCATCTACATGCACAGGGAATGTCCTTTCCCAATCTGGGAATACCAGTATTGGTGCAATTACCACTTTCTCTTTTAGAGTGTCCAATCCTCGCTGACAATCCTCATTCTATTGAAACTTATTGTCTTTTCTCAACAATTTCTCCATTGGCGAAGTGATCTGCACATACCCTTTTATGAATTTCCGGTATTATCCTGTTTGTTGCAATATTTCTCTTAATTCACGTATTGATTTTGGTGGTGGTAGATTAAAAATTATTGTAATCTTGGCAAGATCCACTAGCAAGCCTTGTTTGCATACTATATGGCCCAATAGTATCCCAAAGGGTGTTCCGAATATGGACTTCTTGATGTTTAACGATATATGACATTGATTTCATCTTTCTAACATCAACCTTAACACCTCTACATGATCTTTCAACAGACTGTAGACTGTTCAATCATCCAGATATACCTCTAGAAACTAGTGGATGAATTCTTTGAATGTAGCTATGACTACTATGAAAAATATTGTTGGTGCATTCTTCGGTCCAAAATGCATGACTGTGTACTGGTAGGACCCCCATTCTATGGAAAAAGTGGTCTTGTATCTATCTTCCAGGGCTATCTTGATATGATGGTAGCCTGAGAATCCGTCAGTGAATGAGTAAGCTTCCTGTCCTCCTATGTTCTCCAACACCTCATCTGTGAAAGGAGTAGGGAAAGGGTCATGTAGGCAATAATCATTTAATTTCCTCATGTCTACACATATCCTTATCCCTCCCTGCTTATTCTCTTGAAATACCATAGGACTTACCCATTCAGATTCCTCTACTAGTTCTATGATTCCATCCTCCAACATCCTATCAATTTCCACTTTCACTTTTTTCTTATTTATTGGATTTAATCTATAGGGCCTCTGTCTGATCGGTCTTGCCTCAGATATGAGAGGTATATTCATTTCCCCTAGCTCTCTTTCTATGCCTTTCATTTCTGTGAATGTTTTTGGGAACAAGTTGTTGTACTCGCGCAGTAACTCTGTTATGCTTTCCACAGTTTTCTCATCCCAGTAGTCTCCAATGTTGGCCATTTTGGTATTCTCAACTGTTCCAATGTTGACTTTCTTAACCTTGATCTACACAAAAAATAGTTATGATTCCATAGGTGGACCTTCCACCTCTCGTTCACCTTCAATTTCCACTATCTGAATGTTTTGTGGGTCATCTTCATTTAATGTTTCTTCCTGCACATGGTAGCATGACAGTAGTTATTTTACTGTCTGCCTATTTTGTTGTTTCTCTTCTGTCATGAATTCAACTTCTGGCTCTTTAATGAATATCACCCCTCTGATTTGTTTAAGTTTTGAGTCTATGTTGGGGTTCTCATGTTCAAATGAGAAGGTGACTGTAAAATTATGTTGTAATATTGCCAAGTTTGTTGTTCCTATGTGCAGTTCCTGGTCTGTATACCAGTTTGTTGGAATCCCTTCTAATGTGTCAAAAAAATGATGAGGCCATTCCTCTAGTGGTGTCATCCTCCATAGCATTCTACACTTCCCCAAGTGTTATTTTGGTGCCCCTTGTCTGTCATATTTTTGAAGTTGGTTGGTTCCCTGTTCTGTGCCAAATCTGATGCGCAATAACCATTTACATTGGTACCAGTCCTTGACTGCCTCTTTGTGTGCACCCCACCATCTTGCAGGTGTTGCCTTGAGTGTTATATCTAGTGCTAAGAGCCTTTGACATTATAACACTTCAACTTTGCATCATGTTAATAATTCTTCTAAGTCATTTACCCCGTGGAAGCTGGGAGGTTCCCTTATCTCCATACCTACCCATCTTACTGTGCGGTCTATTCTTGTGCATCTTCTTGTGGAGACTTCGTGTAACCTCTGTTGTTAGTTCTCTAAGCCTATATCTAAGTTTGACGCACATGACGTGATACTTCTCCAACTGAGTACCCCATCTGCAGTTGGGTTGACATAATATTCTTCTCACACAGTTCTTTTGTACAACTAGTTAATTTCCTCCAGGTCTAAAAAAGTGGGTTCTATAAACCTTTCCCCTTCTGATGGATCCAATGGCACAATAACTCTGTATTTTGCTGACTCAAATGTCATATTCCTCGTCTTTAATTTGATTGTGTTCTGATTTTCAAATGCCCAATCCAAGCCAAGCAATGTTGGATAAGGTGTTGTGTCATCCACTATCTCTATCACTTTGAAATCGGCTTTAGTGCACACTCCATCCAGATCTACTGTCACCCCCTTTATTCTTCCAATTGGTATAACTTTGTGTTGATTTTTTAGTTTGAGTTGAACAGGTGAATACCCTAATGTGGGTTCTCACATACATTGTCATTTATTCTTGGGTAACACATTCACTTTGGATCCTAAATCTAGTATAATATCTCCCATGTTGAAATCTCCAATGTTGGCATCTAGTCAGAATTCTCTGCTTGTTCTTCTCCTTGTATGCAGATGATTAATTGTTTTCTGTTCTAGATTTCCTTCTAAATATGTGCTACATATTTCTAGCATATTTTGTAGTACTTTAACGGATGATGGATCATTTAGTAGTTTAACACAGGATTGCAAAAAACCCTTAATCGTACTTACTTTTCTGAGGGGTTGTACTTATTTGGTGTGATCTAGCGATGGAGGCATCTCATATGATGGTACTTCCTTAGTATGTTGCACAGTTCATGTCGATGTCATGCTTGGCTTCAGGAATTCATGTCTGGCCTTCTTGAATATCTCCTTTTCATTATGCACATCAAACTTCTTCTTCGGTTCAACACTCTTCTTCACCCATTGGTGTTGTGCTACATCTTGTCTTACTGCGTTGTTTCCTGTCGTAGCTCCTCCCCGCATAAATATGTTGTTATTTCTTCCATCTTCTCTTGCTTTCTCTGAAATCCATTGAACATTCTGATTGTTTTCATTTCTCTTTTCCTGGATCTTCCCCAATAGTGTAGGACATTCTTTCGTGTCATGATCTGATGCATGACAATACATACATGTTGCGGGTGGAAGTAGACATTCTCTTGCATAGTGTCCTAGTTGTTGACAGTTGTGGCATACCACTGTTCCTCTGCCTCTTCCAAAGCCTCCTCTTCCTCTTCCTCCACCTCTGTAGCCAACTTGATCTCCTCGTGGTGCATTTTATTGGGGCTCTTGTTTATACTGTGTGGGATTATAGTGTGGTTGTGTGGTATTGTACTGCGGTTGCGCAGTATTTTATTGTTGTTGTCCAGTGTTATACTATTGATGTGCAGTGTTATACGGGGATAGTACTTGGTTAAAGTGTGGTGCATATTGCCTAGTCATCATTTCTTCCTGCACCCTGTAAGCATCTGATGTTCTTTCCCTCATCAATTCCATGGTTCTGCAATATTTGTCATCATGGCCTACTGACTTGCAAAAGTTGCAATATGAACTCTTAGGTACTGTCTGGTATTTCTACATCATCAGGAAGTGATATAGATCATGACCCTATTTCTTACAGATTTCACACCATAGTCCTCCTGTTGGCAATGGTTTTGGCATTCCTGATTCCATGTATTGCGCAAATGTTGGGAATTCATTCTTATGGTGTCCTTATGTCCACATGTGGTACACCAAATGAATTCTCTTTTGTCCTTACCTTTGTTCTGGTTTAGCTAGAATGTCAAGTTCTTCAGATCCTCCTTCATCTCCTCTATGGTTGGATCTGTCTTCTAATATTGTTTCTCTTCCAGTTGTAGGGATGTCTGTAGAGCATCTTCCTGGGTTTGAAACTTATGTTGTCGCAAAGGGTATTTCAAGTGTGGTAGCAGTGAATTGACAAACAGATGCTTATGTTGCATATATGTTATGACATACTTTAGCTTTCCCTTCAATCATTTGAATCTATGTTCAATTTACCATACAGATTCTCCTGGTTTCTGTCTAATCTCTATCATCTCATTCATATATTGATCCTCTGAACTAGGCTTATCGAATTCATTTATCAATAGCTTTTTGATATCTTCAATCGTTTTGGTTGTCCCTGGAGTACTTTTTGATGTTAAAATCATATACCAATCCAGTGCACGATCTCTTAGCATGATAGCTAACTTCGCAAGTTTAGTTTCCTCATCTATGATTTATTTTGCTTCCCAGATATTTTCACAAATAAACAAGTGCTTCTCAGGGTCTTCCGATGCCTCTCCTTTGAATTTTGGTAACCTGATGGTGGGATCAAGTCCTGCCATCCTGAATGTTGAACTACTATCTCCACGTGGTGTAGATACTTGACTAATGATTTCTGAACTGGCTTCGCCAGTTGTTGTTCCTTTTGTATATGTACTTCCTGCTGTCTTCCTTCTCCCAAAATTCAGTTGTCTAAATGGTGGTGTTCTTCTTGGTGTATTAGTCGCAAATGGGTTTATGGGTTCCACACTGACAGTGATATGGATAGGAGTGTTGCCTTCTATTCTCACTCTTGGACCTCTCATCTTCCTCTCATATGTCGTGCGCAGTATTTCCTCAATCTGTTCCACAGCCCGTAGATCCTCTACCTCTTATTCATCACTTGTCAAGCCCTCCCTCGCAACTACGACTGTCTTCATGGTGTTCATCTTATATTGGTAGGGTACTCCATTGCGTGTTCTTCTAGTTGTTGCCATGGTCTTCTTAATCTGGTCTTTGTCCATCATAATTGGTTCCAAGGCCTCCTCCTTCTTACCTTTATCCATTTCTCCCTTCATTTCTCCTTCTCCTATCAGTGCTTCCCCCCTTCTCCCATGCATGCAGAGAATTTTAGTTGTCTGAGACCATTTTCATTACACCTTTTTTATATAGTAATATATTAATAGAAGTATATAATGATCTAATATACCTACCTCGAGTTCCCTTCAAGAAATCTTGCTCTACTGCACTATAAGACTTTGTTGTATCTACCGCAAATTATGTGATAAATCCTGCAACAATGTTGTCTAACCAAAAATCTACTGCATGCGTAAATTTATTATCAACATGTTGTAACTGCACGATCTCTACAGGATTCCACTCTAGCTGTCTGATTTGATTTGTAGGATGGTTGTCTTTCAACCTTTTTATCCACTACTGCAACACATGTGCGAAATCATAGAAAAATACTTCATGCAAGTCGTTGAATACGTACTTGTCCAAATATTTGCATGGTGTCAACTTCGAGTTTCTGTTATCTTTCTGTGCAAACTCCAACTGCTTTGTTTTCAACCAGCTCTCTATATCTTCCTTCATTGGATTCCACAGTCTCAACATCCCCTTTTATATTCTCATTCTCTCAACATCTTGTCATCCAACTTGGAATTCTTTTGATGCGTCTTCTGCAAATCTCATTTACTCAATCCCCTCATGTTCCAACCAGCTGACAACGAAACCATTTGTTGGATTTTTACTCTTCTACTTTATCAATTATCCATCCTAGTTCTACCTTACTATCATAGATTGACCCAGGTTCAGATTTAACAGCTTCCAACAAAATCCCTTTAAAACTATTGGCCCCTCTAGTAAACAGAAGGCAACGTAGCACACAGAGTATACTATGCAGTCTCACTCAAGATAGCTCTATGGGTGGCTGCAATACTTATGTGTTTGCAACCTGGGAATGAGTGGAGATCTGTGGTTGTATCTTGTAATCTTTATTTATTCACTCTACATCTGATTATAGTAGTTATTCCATTCATGCATGTGACATATCATATCTAACTGGTTACTTCATTCATTTATCTAACATTCAACACTTTAACAATAATAAAGACACATAAATTCAATCACATAACACATGTGTTACCATGGTTCACCCCCTCCTGGGCTATGTCCACAAAGATCTAGATGTCAATATCTTTATTATGGTTCAATAATATGCCATGCCACACGTGTTTACAATCTTGGATCTTACACTCTCAATCGACTCCTCAATCCCTGTGAGGATAACTAGATCTCACTAGGCTCCTCAGCCTACAATCTAACCCTCGAGATAGAGTTTCTCACCACTTATCTAGATCACCAGATTACTGAATAGTACAATTATTACAACTCTTTGCCATCCCTCATCCTCTCTTCCTATACTCTCATTTCTTCCACACTCTCCTTCTCCTTCATATCCTCTAAGTACTACTTATTTATATCCTTGGCTCATCATCCTTCACAATACATTGCAAAAACCCTAACCCTAGCATCGTTAGGTCTTCCTTGCATGTGTGCCTCGCATGCTTCCCTCGCACATGCTTCTTTTCCTTTCAGTTGTCCTTTCTTCCTTTCATGCCTATCTTCCAAAAAATAGCCTTTTCCCTTGAATGGGTCTGCGTCCAACAACTTCCAAAATTGAGTAAAGTCCCCACTGATTGTTGGGAAGGATGTGTGCCCCAATTTTCACATTAAAAAAATGACGTGAGAAGTTTATAAAATCCACACCTCATCTTCCATCATAATATATAGAAACAAACATCACTACATTTCACCAAAACATAAAATTTTAAAGCATTCTTCCATAGGAAACTATTAATTTTGACCTCTCACAAACAAAATATTTCTAAGAAACAAACTCCTAACTATTTGGACCACAAATTTACACAAAGGTCTAATACCCCTCACATTCCATAATGGTATTTTCATTTAGATTGAGTAGTGATATAGAGAATATTACCATCAATTGCATTTTTACCCAAACCATTAAGGTCATCAAATGAATTGAAATTGGATAGACCTTGGAGAACATAAGTAGTCATGAATGGTGTATATTTTTATTTTCTCTAGGCCTCTTCAAGAACGAAGGCCTCCTTGGAATTTTATAGGGAAGGGGGAGAGAAATCCCTTCCATCCACATTGTGAGGGGATATGCCTAATTGGGAAGGTCATGCAACCTTCTTATCCATGGATTAGGTTGGTGGCCTGTTATTATCCAATGCAACCAAGGTTGAAGGTTGACTAGATTAAGTATTTTGGGCCATACTGGATTTGTTAGGTTCTAAGTTCTTTTGAGAAACTTGGACCCAACCATGTTTAGAATTATTCTTAGCCTAAAGAGAAGTAGTAGCACCTTGAGGACATTGAGGAGCTTGGTTAAGTTAGAATTGGATTGAGCCACCATCAAAGAGAAAATACTTAATGAATGGGATATAATTTTATTTTTTTCTAGGTTACAAAGTTCAAAAACAAAACCCAAGTACTTTCCCTCATTTTGAGGATGGTACCCGGGGTAAACCCTAGAATATTCAGGGAACAAAACCAGTTAACAAAAAGGATCGAAGCCATTACAACAATATACTCAATATGAGATCAACATGTCACTTATAGGAATTGAACTCGAGTGGGGAGGATAAAAATCATTCCTCCCAACCACTTGAACTAAACCCAATTGGCAATGGGCTAGACTTTGATATATAAAACAAGTGTTACAAAGCTCATATACATTTGGAGTTTTCTAAACATATTTACATCCAATTTAATGAGCACAATATATTTCTTGTCTTTCAACATATCAACTTTGAGAGAGGGGATGGAGAAAATCTGACACAGACCTATCGGCCCTCGGGCCGAGATCTGCTCACAGGATTGATCTTTATCTCCCTTGAGCCGAATTGGCTCTTTAGATTCCCTGCTGGATTCACAAATTATCGATCCACAGGTCCTTTCGGAATCTCCCCTGCTTAAACAACACTAGGCGCGAGCTCCACTTTTCCGTGTGACCATAGCACTATGACCAAGGCCTAACCCAAAAGGTGTTTTTCACAACTCGCCACTCGTGAATTCGTGAGTCGAGGTTCCCGACTCTTCTTTTCCAATCTCGCGATACCCGAGATCATGAAATGGGTATAGCTCCCCTCTGTCAGTGCCCTCCACATGTGACCACTGGCTAAGCTTAATGCTAGTTCCTCTCGCTACTCGCCACTTTGCAAGTTGTGGCGTCTGACCTTGGCACCTTCCTTTCACGAAACCCCAAGAAGCGATATTGACTTTTCTCCTCGCATTCTCGCTACTCGTGACTTCGTGAGTCGAAGGGTTGAACTCTTGTTCCCTTATCTCACGAATCCCCGAGACGTGAGAGGTCAACAGGTGTTGACTCCTTTCACTAGGTAACACGTGTCCACCTATCTATCGCACGGGCCCACCTCGTGGTGCTACCACGTGTCCCTCGTGCCCAACTTCGGCACTTCATGACTTCACTTCCCGAAGCACTACCTCCTTGTATCCCGACACCCGAAGTGCCGAGATCTCGAACTCCTCGCTACTCCTTATCGCAAATTGAGGCTTCAGGACATTCGGGACAAAAGTCTCTACTTCCTATCCGTCGATATGCCGAGATACTGAAATTTCAACACGTCGTCAATGCAGGTCCCACAACGGAACTTCCCGCCTTTTTGGAGTTTCGGACTTCGCGACTTCGCGAATCCTGATGCTAATCTTTCAGTTCTTCAACCCACGAAACCCCTGAATGTGCGATAGGTGCGATGAGACTCTGATCCAATGGTCCTCCCTTGACCTGGATCCTACAGTTGTCCTAGCTCCTCGCGATTTCGCCACTCGTGACTTGGAGCACCCAATCTTTGGGCTCTCACCTTGCGAACCATCGAGTTCATGAGATCCCTTGATCACTTCCACCTATCCTCCTTCGATGGACAGCTGCGATTCTCTCGCAACTTCGCCGCTTGCGAATCTTGATGCAAAGGTTTTAAACTTTCAACTCACGAATCTACGAAATGAGTTCACGCGAGTGATCCAACGACCCTTGTTGGCTCAGATCCTAAGGCCCGATTTCTCCTGAGATTGCACTTAGAAAAACACTCACCGTAATCCTTCTTGCTCCTCTACAGGATCTGACGGCTCTTTAAACTTCCCGAATTCTCCACGGAGAATTTCGACCGTCAAATTCCTCCTTGATGATTTCTGCGAAATGAACAAAGTGTTCTTTCACAAAACTTATCCCCCTGCAAAACAACGTCGCTGCACCTTCTTACAACACTTCAAGGAACTAGCCCTCTTGAGCTTCTCTTCGACAACTTCGAAGACTCTATCCCTTCTGAGCTTTCTCCACAACTCGAGTCTTCAAGAAGACTCCTACACGCACTCCTTGCGACCACTCTTCAATACTTCCAAGTATTGAATTCTTAGACTCTGTGCACTCTCTTTGCAACAACAGTCCTTCAACACCTCCCTCAGGTTGTAAGCTTTGAGATTTCACTCAGCCTGTGCACACCTTGCACAGCTCTTGTGCTTAAATTTCACTTCTGCGAGAATGAGAACAATGTTATCCCTCCTGAGCTTTCAGAAACGAACTCTGATTTCTGTCAACGCACACCTTGCGAACAATTTCGTTGCACTCCTTGCAGGAAAACTCTTGCTCAGACAGAGAAACAATTGAAACTCATTCCTTACTCTCCCTCTCTTCAGATTTCAGACATTAAATATGAAATCATACATTCACGCATCAAAGCAAATTCATAACAGAGAGTAACAAGCATATATCAAACAACATGTACAAACACAGAAAGCAATTGAACACTATGAGTCTGAACTAAAGATCTTTGTATTAATCTATAACTTTTGTACATGGGTTTTTACTTTACACAGCTCTTTGCTTCTTCTTCTCTATGCTCTATTGATCATGCTGCTAATGTTACAATGATACAAGTGAGGGTGTCTATATCCATTTTCCCTCCGGCTCCTAAAACCGTCTAATCTAAGAATTCAAAGCTACCTACTTACATTTACTAGCATAAATACCTCTTAATCCTTCAGACGAGAGCGAGACGCTCAAGGTCTGATTACAATCTACAAGTATGCCCTTTCTTAATTGTCTCATTTAATTTTGGCGTATCCAACTTCAAAACATTTCAAACAATTCATCATGTGCCAAAATGCGTCGGCGTTTGTCCCATGCTCGCTTGTTGTTGGCAATGCTCCTGCATCATACTCCCTCGCTTGAAAATTTTCATGGGCTCATGTCTATGAGCTCTTGCATGGTCTATCCATGCTTTTGGATCTCTGCTTCATTCTCCTAGCTCGCATCTTCAACTGGATGTCCCTTCCATTTGACTAAGTATTCAAAATATTCCTTTCTTTTGGTCTTCTTGCTAACTCTTTTGTCCAGTATGCTTTCCATTTGTGGTTTTTCTACAAATGGCATCTGTTTTGTCCACTGAACCTCTGGTTTTTCACTACCTGCTTCAACTTTGTATGGGTAAAAATCTGAGATGTTGAATATCGGATAAATTTTGATCCCATCGGGAAATTCAATCTCATAAGCATTTGCCGCAAATTTTCTTAGGATCTTGCACGGTCCAATTTTCTTCATTTTCAATTTATTATATGTCCCCCTCGGGAACCTTTCCTTTCTCAGATGTGCCAGAATCAAATCACCAACCTCAAATTGAAGTTGTCTCCTCTGTTGATCTGCTCTGTGCTTATACTCTTGGCTCGAGTTCTGCAATCTCTCCTTCACCTGGATGTGAAGTTCCTTCATCGCTTCTGCAAAATCTTTTGCACTAGCACTCCTAGTTGCATTATGTTCTGAATCTCTCAATTTTGAAACTCCTCTTGGCTGCATCCCATAAACAATTTGGAATGGAATATACCTTGTGCTTCTATTGATTGAATCATTGTAAGCAAATTCTGCCTGTGGCAGAATATTGTCCCACTGACTGTGGTGTTCTGTCACCAAGCTCCTCAGCAAGTCTCCCAAACTTCTGTTCACAACTTCTCTCTGTCCATCTGTCTGAGGATGATAAGCTGAAACGAACGACAAGTTTGTTCCCAACTTTTTCCATAAGGTTCTCCAGAAGTGTCCCACGAACTTGGTGTCTCGATCCGAAACTATGCTCCTTGGTAAGCCATGAAGTCGAATAACTTCTTTGAAAAACAAATTCGCAATGTGAGTTGCGTCACTGGTTTTCTGACATGGTATAAAATGTGCCATCTTAGAAAATCTATCTACCACTACAAAGATCGATTCAAACCCTCTTTGTGTTCTTGGCAGCCCCAATATGAAGTCCATGCTGACTGCATCCCACGGCCTCACAGGTATGGGTAACAATTGATAAAATCCTGCATTATGCCTCTTTCCTTTTGAATGCTGACAAATTCTGCATCTGTCCATGAATATTTTGATGTCTACTCTCATTCCTGGCCAAAAATATGACTCATTTAACTTTGATAACGTCTTGTCATGACCGAAATGTCTGGCCAATCCTCCACTATGTTTCTCCTTCAACAAATTCTCTCTCATGGAGCATTTTGGAATACAAAGTTGATTACCCTTAAACAATAATCCTTCTTGGATCATGTATTCTGTCCACTGGCTTCTGTCCCTGAGAATTGGATTCTCAGTTGCTTCATACACCTCCTTAAAATCTAGATCATCTCTGTACATGTCCCTGAGATCATCAAAACCCAGTGTTTTGACTCTAAACTCCTACAACAACAAGCATTTCCTGCTCAAAGCATCAACAACTTTGTTAGCAGTTCCAAAAATATGCTTAATTACAAAAGTAAAGTTATGCATGTATTCAACCCATTTAACATGTCTTTGATTCAACTTCTCCTGTTGAGTCA
>ML781471.1:843279-859080 GCA_009831015.1 Picea engelmannii | reverse complement strand
ATTGCAGGTCCTGAGATTCCTGAGCTGAGGTCTGACGATGATGCTTTTATTCATTTGTCTGTGGAGATGGAGAAAGCCGTCCTTTCATCACAAGTTCATGGAGTGCTGGGGCAGACTTATTTGAATGCAAAGGGTCGTCTGCACGGGAATTCCTACAGAACAAAATGGAATGATCTCTTGGTAGCTCAACAGGTTGATGGGGCGAATGGAGATGGGTATTTGGATGGAGAAGTTGCTGATTATATTTTATCTGGGATTTTGTTTTCAAACTGCCGTTTCTCGAGGTTTGATGCGAACTTTGATCCTTCCAACAAGGTTTTGGCGAAGGTTTCATCTGGCTATTCTCGTAAACATTTGCCTGAGTGGGATATATTGGCGGAAAGAGCTTAAGCTGTGGGCACTTCAGATGTACAAAACATTTCTCTTGGTGTTCACAGATTTGTAATTGTACTTGAGGCTGAGGCCGATAAGTGATTAGGCTAAATAGATGAATTTCTCTGAATGTCCACAGATTTGTAATTGTACTTGAGGCTGATAAGTAATTAGGGTAAATGGATGAATTTAAAGAAAATAGCCTCCGACTTTATATTTCAGATTTCCTTTGTAATATTTGGATGTACAGAGCTTTTTGATGGTTGTATTTGAAATAAGATGTATTTGTTAAGCTTTCCGGGGATAAGGTTAATTTAAAATTGCAGTATTTGTTATTTAATGATGAGGGGATAGGTTAATTAGTTGAGTTTTTATTCAAAATATTTTAAAATGCAATTCCAAAATATGGTATCAAAGCCATGACTGCATTTTCGCCCCGGGTATGATAACAGACTTCTCACTCTGTTATTTTGTTTTGCTATAAGAAATAAACTCGAAAGCCACTCTTGCGACTTTCTGAAAGCCGTATCAAAAGTCTCGAAAGCCACTCTTGCGACTTTCTGAAAGCCGTATCAAAAGTCTCTGGCCTTTGAAAGACAAGGTTTCCACTTCTGCGACTTTCCTAAATTTTATCTAGTTATTGCCTGAGCAGTCGGTCAGGAGCCTATTCGACATTCTTTCACTCCGGTGCGAAGAACTAGAATTAAAGCCTATTCCACATTCTTTCACTCTGGTGCGAAGAACTAGAATTAAACGCCCTGTTTTCCTGTGCAGTAATAGTTTAAACCTTCATCATGGATACATCTGTTTCTTTTCGCACAAATTTGAATGCTGAAGATCTTAGTGCTTCAACTTCTGAAACTCAAAACCATCTCATGATCTACTACATGCCTACCATAGAGACATTAGATCCAAGGCTTCAAGACATTTACAAAGGAATGAGACCTCCAGGAACACCTAGATATGGTCTAGGGTATATAGAACAATGTGATCAGGTCATACCTTTTTGTAGATTCAACAATCCCTTACCTACATCCATGCAAAGACCATCTATTGATGAAATTCACAAATTTCATTCAATCATGACCGGATGTCCAAAAAACACTATTTAGGAAGCATGGATTAAGAAAATGCTAAATTGGGATTTGTTTACCCATCCTGAAACATCTGAATTCAATCTTTCTACTTCAGATGAAGATAAGGCTAGTTTGTCTCAAGAATGGCAGACATATATTTTTGAAAATGAACTACGGATTTCTTTTTATGAATGGAAAAGAAAATCTCAAAACCCAACAGTTCAGATGATGGAAGGAGGCAAAGAAATATCTGCTCGACATGAATGGAAAAGTTTGAAGGGAAAAACTGTAGAATCTACATCAACTTTTCCACCTTTTAAGGGTATCATTCTGGAAGACAATAGCAGACAAGTTAAAGCTATCCCTCTAATGTTAGCAGATGAAGCTACCCAACTGTCGGGTATAGAAAAAAGAGTCCAGTCCGTAACAGAACAAGTAAATTGGAAAAACATTGCTCTTAGAGGAATGGCAACACATACCTTTGTCACAAATGACTGTGCCAGAAAAGGGCATATTAGAGACTTACAAGTCTCTACAAATACAATAATTCAATCTGTAAGTCAGATTAATGACAGAGTCACAGACATCCACAGTCTAGTGATTCTGCAAGAAATCATGAGGAACTAATGGAAGGATTGGAAGAAGCTTTCTCTACTCTGGGAAAGACTTTGCTAGAAATAAAGCCAAAAGACAACTATGGAGAAAAAATTCCCTATTCATTTCCCAAAGGAAGAACCCTCTTCTTCCTTCTCTCAAGACAATAACCTATCTTTAGTCTTTGTCCAAAGACCCTTATATGAGAATATTCCTCATCATATGAATAGACCTTCTGCATCTGACCTATTAGGAAAGGGAAAAATGCCAGAGACTCAGACCTTTTCAAAAGATTGGTTCCCCGAATGGTATATAGATGGTCTATCTATTGGGAAAATTCAACAAATGATAGATAGAATGTACGTCTCCTACAAAGTCATGTGCATGAAAGGAAAAAGTGAGACAGAATCATGCAAATCTATAATCCAGTGCTTCACAGGGACACTCAACAAATGGTGGGAAGTTATTTCTTCACCCATCATGATAACAAAAATGGAAACAGGAGTTCTGAGAGATGAACAAGGAGATATTGTCTACCATCTAAACGTAACTCCTCAAAACAACATGATAGGAGCCCTGACCACCCTAATCCTAGAACATTGGTGTGGTACTGAAGAAGAGTTGGCTGACAAGCATGAAATAATTTTGATGAATGTCAAATGTAGGAAGATGTCAGAATATGAAGAATTTCATAAAGAATGGACACAAAGGATATTTGAGGTGAAAGATAGCCAAAATATTTTATGGAAACAAGTCTATCTTGTATCCATTCCAAGTAAATTTGTAGAATACCTCAAAATGCAGGAAGTCTTCAAACTGCCTTATGAGATGTACACTTGGGGAGAAATCTATTCTCTCGTTACTAAAGCTCTCATTGGATTATGTATCAACATGAAAGTCCATAAGTCTATCAACAAATTATCTCATCTTCCTAACAGTAAATCAATCTACGAAAAATATGGGTTATATCTCACAGGTCCAGCCAAAAGAAGAAGAAAGAAAATTAGAACATTTAAAGAAAAGAAAAAAGGAAGATATAAACAAAAGACCCATTACTATGAGCCTGAAGATATCAAGCTCAAGACACATTCTAGCCAAGCAAGGCAACAAGTGCAATGTTGGCTTTGTGGTAAAAATGGACATATGGCAAGTTCTTTTCCAGAAGGAAAGAACTCAAGAATGTCTAAAGGAAAGATTTCAAAACAAAAGGCTAAAGAAGCCTATCAAAAAGCCAGTTCTGAAACAACACAACAATTAGCACAAAGGATGCATTGTAATAGATGTGGAGCAAATGTCCATTAGACAAACCAGTGCCCATGTCATCCCTTTGTTAAAAGAGAAGAAGTCCACCTATTACAGGAAGGCTATTTTTCTGAATCAACAGAAACATTTGAATTCGAATTCACTTCAGATGATGAAAATATTCTTCTCAATCAGCAATGCAAGTGTGATAACCCTAAGTTTTGTTCTTGTGAAGAAAGCTCTAGTTCTGACTCCATGTCTAGCCCCAAACAACACAGAAGAAAATTGAAAGTATGCATGTACCATAGTACAGGAGATCAAGAAGCTCATATGCTTGCCCAAATAAAAGCTCTACCAGAAGGAAATATGAAAAATTCTTTACTCAAGTCCTTCTTAGAGTCTATAACACCAAGAGAAAAGCAAAACACTTCTGAACCTTCTTGTAAAGAAGGACTTAAGTCTTTGTTTCTTGAGGCTTCGTTTGAGAAAAATACAAAATCTTTTATCAAGCACAATAAAGAAACCAAGTTGCAGCATCCCTCACTCATTGATTTAGCAAAAGAAGTCTTTTCTCTCAAAAAAGAGGTTGTTGAACTAAAAGCAGAATTGAACAAGTATGGAAAGGATTCTGAAAGTCCATATCACATCGATGCTTGGGCTCGACAAGAAATAAAAACTCTAAAAGAGCAGGTAGAATGTTTTCCTCCTCCTTTAGAAGATGTTCCAACTGAACATGGGCAAAGCTCAAGACATGCTATGAAGATTCTGCCTATCAAATTCAGAAATTAACAACAAAATTGTTTATATATTTCTCTTACATAAATAATTTAAAATATAAAGTAAAAAATTTATAATTGTAATATTTGTTATTTAATGATAGGTTAATTAGTTGAATTTTTATTCAAAAGATTTTAAAATGCAATTCATATATGTTTCTTACATAATAATTGTTTATAATTCAAAATATAAAGTAAAAATAACTATGAAAAACATGAAACTTATATGTATTATTTATCAACTTAATTAAAATAATAAAAATAAATAAGTAAAATTATATATAAATACTAATTAAAATATATATTGAAAATATTGATGAAGTTGAAATGAAATTTCAATATTGTTAAAAGAGAATAAAGTTAAATGCAACTTGTTCTTAATATATAAATTTTTTTATTTTTTTATTTAATTAAAAAGATAAGATTAAAAGAAAATGGTTAAATTACTAAAAATAAAATAAAAATATCGTGTGCAAGAGTTAAGACAAACATTAAAGAGTGAACATTAAAGTTCATCAGAATAATAGTCATTTGGGTTTAGCTTGTGTGATTGGGAGGATCCTCTAGTTTAATTCGGGCAAAGTGACATGTTGAAGTCATAATGAGTATATTGGTGTTGAAGTCATAATGAATATACCCCAAGTGACATGTTGAAGTCATACTGAGTATATTGTTGTTGAAGTCATAATGAGTATATTATTGTTTAAGTCATAATGAGTATATTATTGTAAAGTTGTGTTCATTCAATTGAATAACAAGGAATTCCCTGTGGAAAAATGAGACCATGATCTAAACCTGCTCTTCAATTTGATGACTTTCTCTATATCCTCCTTGAAATTTGTTTCTAGAATAATATTTAATGTTATTTTAAAGCAATAAAGAATGACTGTAAGAGTCAAGACACATGAGATCGGAATATATTTACCTCGTGGAAATCTTATAAGAGTCAAGACACATGAGATTGAAATCTATTTACCTCGTGGAAATCTTATATTAAATGACACACCATCTGTGGGTGAAAGTCTGTCATGTCTGTCATCAGGGAGGGTTTGTCTAGAGGGTGCAATTTTCAAAGGGAGTGTTCACTCAAATGCTTGCAGTTTCGTAGAATTTTTTCTCGCATATCACTTGAAACTGTGTTTTTATTAGTCCTTGTCCTAGGCATAGGCAGACTATACTACATATTAGTTTGTCCTTTGACCCAAAATATTTGTACAATACCTATTGTTGGAGCTATGGAATTAAAAGCATAGACTACATATTAGTTTGTCCTTTGACTTGAAATATTTGCACAATACCTATTGTTGGAGCTATGGAATTAAAAGCATATATTTTTATATAATAAAAAGTAACATATATGTATTGATCTGATTGGATAAGAGATTGGAGGTCTTATTGCTGGCTTCGCTATTCCCATTGTACTATATGGCAACATATCCAAACTTTTTCTCGTACACAGTATTTTTGAATCATATATTTTTCCTCTATATTGCTTGAAGGTCGATTAATGCTAGCATCAGTTCGAATGTTTGTATTAGCATTTTATGCTAGCCGAATATATCTGTAAGTTTTGATATGTACTAAGCATATTGAACTTTTTTGATATCCAAGCTTTGTAGTGATTGAGAATTCCAAAGTTTATAGCGTCTTTGGAGGATGTATATTTGTTGAAATGTATTGACACTTATTCTGAGATGCCTTAATAGGCCTAACAGCGAAAATGTTTACATGACGCGACGTCCAGCTCCTTAGATAGCCTGACAGTTTTAAATGTTTATGTAAATACGCTTCTCAGAGTACATTTTTCCTCGAAATTTTCTATACAGTTACAGTGAATTTACACAGTCTTCTTTGTCCACCACCAGTTCAATAGCCATTGTATGTTTTATCCTTGTTCTTCCATTGAAGCTACATACATTGTTTACTGGTTCGGTGAGTGCTTCTTCTTCATTGTTTTGTCGGTTGCTGTCATTGTATGTTTCATCCTCGTTATCATTGAAGCTACATACATTGTTTACTAGTTCGGTGAGTGCTTCTTCTTCGCTGGTTTGTCAGTTGTTGCTTGTTGTTGTTACGCTCGTGATTCGACCTATGCTTCTACATTTCATCGTTTCGGAGTAAGTTTTGATGCCACAGTTTCATTTTGTATTCCTTGTTTGTTGTTCAGTGTTTGCAGATTGCAAGTAAGAATGTTTGCTTATTTGTAGTCGCATGTTCCTTGTATGTTTTCGGTTCCTTCTGTGCTTAGGCTGCAATTTTGTAATCGTTGGAGATACATATGTTGTTCACAGGCTCGGTGGTTCTTGTTGGTTCGTTGGTTCGTGGGTTGTTGGTTCTGTTTGTTTGGTTGGGGTTTGTGCTTTGGGGCCCTGGGGGTGCAGTTTGGCCTGTTCATGCTTTCTCGTTGGTTTGGTCCTTGTTGTTTTCTTTTGTTTGATTCATCCTTGCAGGGTTGGGGTGCAGCGGCGGTGGTTGGAGATTTTATTTTTTCCTTTTTTTTGGATTATTATTGTTTTTGGGGGGCGCTTTACGGTGTTCAGCCCCTGCACCCACGATTCGACATGCAGTTGTGTTATTTTCCATGTCTTCTGAGGTCGATATCTGTTATTCTATGATATTTTGTTGGTGCTCCAATCCTACCATGAAAGAAAATAGTTGCATGAAAAATTGTTCGAGGATTACATGTGAAGTTACAATATCCGTTGTTTTTTTGTTGGAATAAAGCATATGTATGCAAGCTACAATTATAAACCATGTATGGTCAGATGTGCGGATATGACATTACATGTTCTTTCTCCTCTACATAGACTGGTGTGTGCATGATACAATTTGTGTTGTGCTTGAGATATGATATGTGAAACAAAGATTCTGCAAGATTATGTTTTGATGTCTGGAAGCATGTCTGGGTAGTTTTCCATGGAAAACTATAAACTTGTATCGTGGGCACAACAGTCTGTGTAGAGAATAAAGAACATGGTTAAAGGGCATATCTGGATAAATTGTTATGGAAAACCAGAAATCATTTAGTTGTAGCCATGCAATTGCATGATCTTTTGTGCCTTGTAATATATTTTGGGCAGGGGAAACAAATCTACATGTTTACAACCATGGATAGAGAAGCACAAAGGTTCATGTTTCTTCCTTTCTAGACTGTTCGTTGAGTTGGTTTTACTGTATGTACATATTTCTTGTTCTCCAGTGAATACCAGCTTCCATTGCTGTTCATTGAATTTTGTGCATTCCCACATTCAAACAAACAGAGTAGCTGGAGAAAATGAGGGAGTCTTGACTGCATCGGTTGAAGAGGATATAGAAGATGCATGCTTGTACTGTTGTTTCATATTGCGTTGTTTTGTATTTCATTTATGGTCTGTATATGTGTTAAACTAGTTGTGTGCCTTCCTACATGGTAAGTTATCTTGGTTACATGTGTTCCTTCCTGCATACTAAGCTATTTCATGTCCGTTGTGTTTGCACTACATTGTTGCATTTAAACAAACAGAATGGTTGGACAGGACGAAGGACTCTTTGGTGGGTAAATAGACATGTTTCTCTTTCTTTTAGATGTCTGTCTTCATACTAGCTTACCTTCGTGTCCATTTCATCTTCGGCGTTGTTGCCTTGGAAAAAACAGGTTGCTTGGACAGGGAGATGAATTGTTCTGTGCAACAGCAAAGGGTTCTGTGGTACAATATTCTAAAAGGTACACCAAGTGTGTTGGTAAATTAACTATACAAACTAGGTGGGGGCATATAATTTTAGACTTGAAAACAATGACTTCACAATAATGGGCCTTTCTGCGCTCCCTATTTCTACTTTTTCCATTTTCTATTATCCCTTTTGTTTTCTAATTCATCTGCCTAGTGTGCTTTCCGAAAATTCCTTCATGCGTCGGTTGGCGGACTAACGGATTGACATATGTGGTATTTATTCTACCTTATTCCATAGTTACCCACTTTCTCGATTGCGGGTGCCAGGCTGTCAGGTTGAAGATTTCTCCCCTGGCTTTCGAGGGTCCACGATATACAGATTGGCCATGGTGCCCTGCACTCACGCCATGTTTACTGTTAAACATTTCTCCAGTTAAAAAATTGAGATCCATACAGTTTTACAGTTATTTGGTCCTTCCAATGGACAATATACAATGCATATGCTTGTTTAGTCCTGATGTTCATCTGCGCATGCTTGCATCAGAAAAATTTGGACTAGTGACACAGGCATGAGCAGTTAGTCATCCCAGACATCGGCAGACCGACAAGGCCAAAGGTAAAGATGCATACGCTCTGCTCTTACTATGTTTACTAAACAAATTTCCCGGGCTATATATTCATCTATGGCATGGCGGATATGTTGATGTCATCTACAATACATGGTTTGTAGCTCACAAGAAGTATCAACAAGTACAAGCGAGATGCCGAACGTGCTGCATGTTTCGCAGACTAAGAGGTGTGGTTGTGAAACTCTGGCTCCATAGTTCATCAAAACTATGCGTGTACTTGTAGCACACTACCATTCACTTTAGTTTTCCTGTTCAAAAAATGTCATCAAGTCTAGAGTTGTGACATCCAAAATACTGTCAATAGATGGCTTGAACAGCCGCCAAACTAGACAAGTGTTCGTCGAGGACATAATGGTTGTCTATAGCACCTACTTGAACAAGGCAAACAAAAGTCGATCCATTATGCGTGCTGACATGACATACAAGGACGCCATGATGAAAGTGACACTGACTGTTCCTCCACAACTTGTCCAGAAACATGAAGAAAAGATATTGTCGTGTAATGGGATATCCATTACAAATTTTAATATATTGCCCAAAACAGTATATGACCGTGGTGATTGCAATCGAATTATTTCTCTCAAAGAAACAAACATTGTGGAAAAAATTCATGTTGTTTGTTTAGAATATCGTTTCGTCCCAGACTCGACTATTAACCAGCTTGCATAGAGAACTGATATTTACCCAATCGGAATGATTGGGGCTGTTGTCACACTGGCAAGAAAATTTGGCTCGCAACACATTCTCCATATAAAGGATGGAGAGTCGGACAACAACAAGGAAATGGTACCACTTTTCTTATTCAGTTTTGTCCTTTACTTTTGCATTTGCATGTATGTCGGATAAGTTACACAAATATTGCACTATTCCATGTTGCAGCTACAATTGTTCGATACGTATTCAGATTTGTTTTCTTCAATGGAACAACAATTGCATAGAGGGAAGATTCCAACACCATGGATATGACTATATAAATGGTATGGATTGGTTGGACCAACACCATGCCATCTTAGATTGTCATAAAAAGGAATTCACTTGCCTAGATGAGGAAGGAAACTCAAGAGCAATCCAAGGAATTCCTAGGGTGGTCATTGTCTGAGAAATATCAACAATGCAGCTGAAGAAGTGTTATAGGAAGGGCTTCCAAGTGTTTGCAGCTCATATGGAGGAAACACCTAAGGATAGGATGCCAGATCTAGAAGATCAAGCAGTCCTAAAATAGTTCGAGGATGTGTTTAAGGAGATACCAATACTACCCCCAAAGAGAGATATTGATTTCTTTATAAATTTGATGTTTGGAGTAGCTCCAGTGTCAAAGACTCCCTACAGAATGAGTACTCCAGAGTTGAAGGAGTTGCAAATGCAGCTTGAAGAGATATTGAAGAAGGGGTACATATGCCCAAGTGTGTCACCTTGGGGTGCCCTAGTGTTATTTGTGAAGAATAAAGATGGGACCTTGAGATTGTGTATTGATTTCAAGTAGTTAAATAAATTAACTGTGAAGAACAAGTATCCTTTGCCAAGGATTGATGATCTCTTCGATCAGTTGAAGGATGCAAGGATATTTTCAAAGATTGATCTCAGGTCAGGATACCATCAGGTAAGGATTAAAGATGAAGACATCAACAAGAATTCCTTCAGAACAAGGTATGGTCACTATGATTTTATAGTGGTGCCATTTAGGTTATCAAATGCACCTGTTGTTTTCATGTGCTTGATGAATGGTGTTTTTCGAGAGTACTTAGACAAGTTTTTCATTGTATTTTTGGATGACATCCTTGTATATTCCAAAACAGAAGAAGAACATGAGCATCACTTGAGGATGGTTTTGCAAGTGTTAAGAGAACACCAGTTGTATGCCAAATTGAAAAAGTGTTCATTTTATCAGAACCAAATTCATTATTTGGGGCATATCATATCCAAAGAAGGGATAGCAGTGGATCCTGAAAATAATGAGGCCAATAGAGGATGGAAAACACCCAAGAATGTGACATAAGTTAGACCCTTCATGAGTCTAGCTGGCTACTACAAAAGATTCATTGCAATGTTTTCAAGGATTGCTCACCTAATCACTTCCTTGCAAAGGAAAGGGGTGAAGTTTCAATGGACAATGGAATGTGAAAAGAGCTTCCAGCAATTGAAGCACTTATTAACAAGTGCTTTGATTCTGAGAATTGCAGATCCTAATAAGGACTTCATGGTTTTCACAAATGCATGCAAAGAGGGACTTGGTGGAGTCCTCAGACATAATGGTTTGGTAGTATGTTTTGAATCTAGAAAGTCGAAAGAGAATGAAAGGCTCTATGTCACTCATGATTTGGAGTTGGCAACCATAGTGCATGCTTTGAAGAAGTGGAGGCACTACCTCATGGGAAAGAAATTTGAACTGAGGACAAACCATAATGGTCTGAGGTATTTGTTTGATCAGCCAACTTTAAATGTCAGGCAAAGCAGATGGTTGGAATTCCTCTATGAGTATGACTTTGATATCAAGCATATCAAAGGAAGGGAGAACAAGGTGGTTGATGCACTCAATAGGAGAGTACATGATTTACATGCTACAACCATTAGCATGTACCAAACAGATCTTAAAGGTAAAAAAATTTAAGTTGCAAAAGCATATTTGCAATACGTGGAGATGGTAACAAAATTGCAGCAAGGTAAAATGCAACAGATAGTCAAAGATTATAAATTGGGAGATGATGGAATTATCTTGTACATGAACATAATTTTTATACCCAATTCTCGTGAATTGAGGAGTGCAATTTTTTAAAAAATGCACAATGTACCGTATGCGGGACACCCAAGATATCAGGAAATAGTGGCAATAATCACGAGCCAATACTATTGGCCAGGTATGAAGAAATAAATTGTTGAGTACATTTCCAGATGTATGGAGTCTCAAAGGGTCAAGGCTGAGCATAGACACCCAGCTTGGTTGTTGCAGCCATTACCCATTCCTGAGTGGAAGTGGGAAGTGGTGACAATGGATTTCATCACCAAATTGCCAAGGGAAAGCAAGCATCATGATTCTATCATGGTAGTGGTGGAAAATTTTACCAAGGCTACCCATTTTATTCTATTGAAGACTACTCACAAAGAAACCAATGTTGTTGATATCTATATGAGGGAAGTGGCTCGATTGCATGATATTCCCAAGACAATTGTGTTTGATAGAGACCCAAAATTCACTTCAAAATTTTGGAAGGGATTATTCAAGGGGTTCAGAACCAATCTAAACTTCAATACATCCTATCATCCCGAGTATAATGGGAAGATAGAGAGGGTAAACCAAGTAATAGAAGATATGTTAAGAATGCATGTGATGGACAAACCATAAAAGTGGGAAGACCATCTACACTTGGTAGAGTTTTCTTACAACAATCGGTACCAAGCATCTCTGAAGATGACCCCATTTGAAGCACTTTATAGAAAAAAGTGCAATGCTCATGTAAGCTGGGACAATCCAGCTAATAGGGCCGTGATTGGGCCAGAATTGCTCAGAGAAATGGAAGAGAAAATGTTGAAGATTAAATAGAATTTAAAGGCTACCCAAGACAGGCATAAAAGTTATGCTGACAAGGGTAGAACTCACAGGGATTTTAAATTGGGTGATCATGTATTCTTGAAGGTTAAGGCCAACAAAATTTTATTGAAGTTGGGAAATTGCTCCAAGTTGGCAGCTAGATATTGTGGACCATTTGAAATCCTAGAGAGGATTGGTCCAGTAGATTATATGCTTGCATTGCCTGCATATATGTATGTTCATAATGTATTCCATGTATCATTTCTCAAGAAATATATACATGATTCTAATCATGTAATTGATTGGAATATGATTCAGGTGGAGCAAGAAGGTGTTATCCAAGTACATCCGATACACATTATGGATTGGAAAATAAAACAGCTCTGGAATCGAGCCATAAGGCTTGTAAAGGTCCAATGGATCTGATGCAGTCCTGAGGACGCTACTTGGGAGCATGAGGATGCAATGCGGGCATAATACTTTCATCTTTTTGAAGATTTTGAAAATCTTGTTGGTATGGTGTAAAAGAATTGCACTAAGGACAGTGCAAAAATAAAGGGAGGGGATTGTAATACCCCAAGGCCAAGCCCCTAATTTTTAATTAGAAATTGTAAACATGTTTCATAGGGTGGTGAGCCAAGTAATGATAATCTAGGAGGCTTATGTGATAGTTGGGCCAAAGAGCCTAGGATGCTAAGGCCAAGAGCTTGTTTTGTATATGTAAATATTCATATCATTAATATAAAAGCATCACTACGTGTAGACCGACCACGATGAAAGAGTATGGGGGACTAGGTTCCACTAGGCTGGGTAAGGGAGGGGGCTGAGACGTTGGAAAAAGGGGCTAAGCTTAAGAGCTTAAATCCTAGAGAATAATATATATTATTATTCTAAATGTTGTGAGGAGGATATAAAATTATCCTAAGTTCCTTTGGGGAAGGGGAATGACTTCCAAATGGAGAGGAATGCGCTTCATCAGCACCATGTGTCATCTCATGCACATGCAAGTATATGTGGGTATTTTGACTATTTCAGATCCTTTTTCCATTTCTTCCACCCACACATGCAGATAGCAGGAGGCAGGAAAACCATGAACGCCATTGTTGAACCCTCGACCATCCTGAACCTCTACAACAAGCCCAAACTGATATCTTGTTGAACCAATACCCTACGGGTTACCTGTGTTTCATCTAGCCATTGTCCCCACGAGTTCATCCTCAAGATTATTGTCATCCCTTATGTTGTTCACGCACACACTGAACAAGCACGCAGCCAGAGCCATTTCCGCCATTGTGAACCTCTACAATTTGTTGAGTCGTCCCCTTGCCTTACCCGATTTGTTGTTGTGGTTTGAAGAGGTGGGTTGTCAGGCCCGTGGTTAAAGAGGCGGGTTGTCAGGACTGTGGTTGAAGAAGTAGGTTGTCAGGCCTATGAGTAACTCTCTTTAGGTGAGAGAGTTGTTGGGGAAGTGAGTTCTCCTGGAGGGAGTCCAGTAGCAACTACAAAGCTCTAAGAATTCATGTATGGCCTGTTCCTGAAGCCCTGGAAGGGAGGTGGAGCAGCCGATGGACTGTGTGACAGTGAAGGTGTATACTCCTGGGGTGGGACATGCATGTGTTGAATGAGAGTCTATGAGCGGTGGGCATAAGTGGCTCCATGGAGGAAATCCTTCATGTAGACTGGTGCAACTTCATGTTGTTCTTGCCTAGCCTAGGAATCCCTTGCCTGATGGAGTCTAGTCCCAACTCGGGGGTGACCCACTGCTGAGAGTGATGAGAAGCATGGTCTAAGGCTGGGAGGTTCGTGGAAGGTCTGCACACAGTCGGTGCACTGCAATTAAGAGATAAGTATCATTTCGTGCTTAATGGTTAATGATGTATTTTAGTGCATGTATGTGATTCTTATAATAATATCATGTGTTTCACTACATGTATTATTTCATGTTACCTTTGTTTATTTATGTTAAGTTTATATGTGATTTATTCCTCAAAGAGCTCTATCTTCCATAGCCCAACAGGTCTATGTATGGGCATGAACAGTTTTAATCATCTAGTATCAGAGCATGAAAGTTTTCAGTGGCATGACTAGGCCTGGGAGGCTGGGTATGTTATAGAAGGTAATATCCTCCTGCTATGAGACTTTAATGCTAGGACTACAACTAAACAAGCTACTCTTTTAAGTATTGATTCCAACCATAATCCTTTATGGATAAATGGGGACCTTATTTTATCTATAGCTACAAAAGAAGCTCTGAATACCTAATTGAGAATTGTTTTGGTATTGAGTTGGTCAAGCTCTACAACTCTCAATACCTAATAATTTGCAATGGAGTAATGAAGTGGCCAAACTCCAACTAGATGACTTGTATTCATGGGCTAGGTACTAGTGTCGTAGATTATGTGATATCTTATATCCTCATTTCCAACCAAATAACAACTTTTGACCTTTTAAATGACCATGAGCCCGACTTTGATCATAAACCTTTAACCCTGACTTTAAATTTTTCCATGCACATTGAAGAGAATTCTGATAATCAAAGGAATTTGTGATTTGACAAAAGTAAAGTTGAGCTTTTCTTAAAGCATTTAAATAGTAAGTTAATCTCCTAACTTATAAGGACAAAATTGAAAAACTCTATCATAATTTTACAACTACCCTGTCCACTTCTATTAACAAGTTCTCTTTCGAGGTGTCCTATAAAAATAATAATAGAATGACCAACCCTTGGTATGATAAATAATGTAGAGTTGCTAGGAAATTCATTAGGGATGCTTCTAATGAGTCCTTAAAACTCGATAAGATCAATACGTACAAAGCCCTAATTAAAAGGGGAAAAAGGTATTATATTAGTAAAAGGCAAGAACAACTTTCACAACTATATCAATTGGATCCTAAGAAGTTCTAGAGCCAAATTCTCAACCGCAATACTCAAGAAAATAATAGGATTCCCTTAAGGGACTGGAATTCCTACCTTAAAAGTCTTTACGAGTTCCCTAATGCCATGGACACTATTCCTATTGTCCCTACAAAGGAAGAAGTTTTTTATTTAGATGACATAGAGTTCAGGGTTAAGCGGCTTGCAAATGAGAAAGCTATGGAAATTGAAGGCTACCAAGGTGAAATTTTTAAAATTGGCCTATCCTTATCCCTCACATACACAAAATCTTCAATTTAGTAGTCAAGTAGGGATTCCCTAAACCCTGGATTCAAAGCCTCATTGTTCCTATTTTTAAAAATGGGGATACAAACATTCCCTCTAATTATAGGACCATTATGATTACCCCTATTTTAGCCAAGCTTTATGGAATTATTTTGGAAAAGAAGATTAGCCTTTGGCTAGAAAGTCACGGTAAAAGAGGTAAAGGCTAGGACGGGTTTATGAGATATCATTCAACTGTGGACCATCTTGTTACCTTTAGGATCATTGCAGAGGAGTTTCGCAATACTAAAACCAATCTTTTGTTGTTGTTTTGTTGACTTTAGAAAAGCTTTTGACATGGTTCCTAGGAAAAATCTTTGGAATAGGTTAGAAGAGATAAAAGTGCCTCTCGAGTTGAGGGTTGTTGCAATAAGGATGTATGAGAACGTTATTGCTAAGTTTAAAAACACCGAGGGATGATCAAAAGAGATTAACTGCAATATTGGAGTCAAACAAGGTTGTCCCTTGTCCCCTACCCTTTTTGGCATATACATTGACAAGTTAGAAGATTGCCTGGAAAAAGTAGGTTGTGTCGGCCCTACTCTCATTGATATAGTCATCAACCTTCTTCTTTATACTAATGATATCATTCTCATGGCAAGGAGTCCCATGATCTTGAAAACCAACTAAGAATCCTCAAGGATTTTTGCTCCAATATGGGTATGACTCTTAAGACTAATAAGGCTAAGGTCATGATTATTAAATCCAATAAGATCACTTATGATACCTTTGTATAT
>ML781471.1:810376-840775 GCA_009831015.1 Picea engelmannii | reverse complement strand
TTAAAGAAAATAGCCTCCGACTTTATATTTCACATTTCCTTTGTAATATTTGGACAGTGACTGTACAGAGCTTTTTGATGGTTGTATTTGAAATAAGATGTATTTGTTAAGCTTTCCGGGGATAAGGTTAATTTAAAATTGCATTTTTTGTTATTTAATGATGAGGGAATAGGTTAATTAGTTGAGTTTTTATTCAAAATATTTTAAAATGCAATTCCAAAATATGGTATCAGAGCCATGACCGCATTTTCGCCCCGGGTATGATAACAGACTTCTCACTGTTATTTTGTTTTGCTATAAGCTGTTATTTTGTTTTGCTATAAGAAATAAACTCGAAAGCCACTCTTGCGACTTTTCGAAAGTTGTAATAAAAGTCTTGGGCCTTTGAAAGACAAGGTTTTCACTTCTGCGACTTTCCTAAGTTTTAACTAGTTATTGCCTGAGCAGTCAGCCAGGAGCCTATTCGACATTCTTTCACTCTGGTGCAAAGAACTAGAATTAAACGCCCTACTTTCCTGTGCAGTAATAGTTTAAACCTTCATCATGAATACATCTGTTTCTTTTCGTACAAATTTGAACGCTGAAAATCTTAGTGCTTCAACTTCTGAAACTCAAAACCGTCACATGATCCACTACATGCCTACCATAGAGACATTAGATCCAAGGCTTCAAGACATTTACAAGGGAATGAGACCTCCAGAAACGCTTAGATATGGTCTAGGGTATATAGAACAATGTGATCAGGTCATACCTGACTGTAGATTCAACAATCCCTTACCTACATCCATGCAAAGACCATCCATTGATGAAATTCTCAAATTTCATTCCATCATGACCGGATGTCCAAAAAACACTATTGAGGAAGCATGGATTAAGAAAATGCTAAATTGGGATTTGTTTACCCATCCTGAAACATTTGAATTCAATCTTTCTACTTCAGATGAAGATAAGGCTAGTCTGTCTCAAGAATGGCAGACATATATTTCTGAAAATGAACTATGGATTTAAAATCTCAAAACCCAACAGTTCAGATGATGGAAGGAGGCAAAGAAATATCTATTCGACATGAATGGAAAAGTTTGGAGGGAAAAACTGTAGAATCTACATCAACTTTTCCACCTTTTAAGGGTACCATTCTGGAAGACAATAGCAGACAAGTTAAAGCTATCCCTCTAATGTTAGCAGATGAAGCTATCCAACTGTCAGGTATAGAAAAAAGAGTCCAGTCCGTAACAGAACAAGTAAATTGGACAAACATTGCTCTTAGAGGAATGGCAACACATACCTTTGTCACAAATGACTATGTCGGAAAAGGGAATATTAGAGACTTACAAGTCTCTACAAATACAATAATTCAATCTGTAAATCAAATTAATGACAGAGTCAGAGACATCCACAATCAAGTAGCAAAAACCCAAGATGTGATAATGCTAAAGTCTAGTGATTCTGCAAGAAATCATGAGGAACTAATGGAAGGATTGGGAGAAGCTTTCTCTACTCTAGGAAAGACTTTGCTAGAAATAAAGCCAAAAGAAAAAATTCCCGATAAACCAATTCCCAAATCCTTTATCCTTCCCCATTCTCCAATCTCTATCATATCTCTTGTATATAATCCCAAAGAAACAACTATGGAGAAAAAATTCCCTATTCATTTCCCAAAGGAAGAACCTTCTTCTTCCTCCTCTCAAGACAATAACCTGTCTTTAGTCTCAGTCCAAAGACCCTCATATGAGAATATTCCTCATCATAAGAATAGACCTTCTGCACCTGACCTATTAGGAAAGGGAAAAATGCTAGAGACTCAAACCTTTTCAGAAGATTGGTTCCCCGAATGGAATATAGATGGTCTATCTATTGGGCAAATTCGACAAATGATAGATAGAATGTATGTCTCCTACAAAGTCATGTGCATGAAAGGAAAAAGTGAGACAAAAGCATGCAAATCTATAATCCAGTGCTTCACAGGGACACTCAACAAATGGTGGGAAGTTATTTCTTCACCCATCATGATAACAAAAATGGAAACAGAAGTTCTAAGAGATGAACAAGGAGATATTGTCTACCATCTAAATGGAACTCCTCGGAACAACATGATAGGAGCCCTGACCACCCTAATCCTAGAACATTGGTGTGGTACTGAAGAAGAGTTGGATGACAACCATGAAATAATTTTGATGAATGTCAAATGTAGGAAGATGTTAGAATATGAAGAATTTCATAAAGAATGGATAGAAAGGATATTTGAGGTGAAAGATAGCCAAAATATTTTATGGAAACAAGTATATCTTGTAGCCATTCCAAGTAAATTTGTAGAATACCTCAAAATGCAGGAAGTCTTCAAACTGCCTTATGAGATGTACACTTGGGGAGAAATCTATTCTCTCATTACTAAAGCTCTCATTGGACTATGTATCAACATGAAAGTCCATAAGTCTATCAACAAATTATCTCATCTTCCTGACAATAAATCAATCTGCGAAAAATATGGGTTATATCTCACAGATCCAACCAAAAGAAGAAGAAAGAAAATTAGAACATTTAAAGAAAAGAAAAAAGGAAGATATAAACCCATTACTATGAGCCTGAAGATATCAAGCTCAAGACACAACATTCTAGCCAAGAAAGGCAACAAGTGCAATGTTGGCTTTGTGGTAAAAATGGACATATAGCAAGTTCTTGTCTAGAAGGAAAGAACTCAAGAATGTCTAAAGGAAAGATTTCAGAACAAAAGGCTAAAGAAGCCTATCAACAAGCTAGTTCTGAAACAACACAACAATTAGCACAAAGGATGCATTGCAATAGATGTGGAGCAAATGACCATTAGACAAACCAATGCCCACATCATCCCTTTGTTAAAAGAGAAGAAGTCCACCTATTACAGGAAGGCTGTTGTTCTCAATCAATAGAAACATCTGAATTCGAATTCACTTCAGATGATGAAAATATTCTTCTCAATCACAAATGCAAGTGTGATAACCCTAAGTTTTGTTCTTATGAAGAAAGCTCTAGTTCTGACTCCATGTCTAGACCTAGACAACACAGAAGAAAATTGAAAGTATGCAGGTACCATAGTACAGGAGATCAAGAAGCTCAGATGCTTGCCCAAATAAAATCCCTACTAGAAGGAAATATGAAAAATTCTTTACTCAAGTCCTTCTTAGAGTCTATAACACCAAGAGAAAAGAAAAACACTTTTGAACCTTGTTGTAAAGAAGGACTTAAGCCTTTGTTTCTTGAGGCTTTGTTTGAGAAAAATACAAAATCTTTTATTAAGCACAATAAAGAAACCAAGTTGCAACATCCCTCACTCATTGATTTAGCAAAAGAAGTCTTTTCTCTCAAAAAAGAGGTTGTTGAACTAAAAGCAGAATTGAACAAGTATGGAAAGGATTCTGAAAGTCCATATCACATCGATGCTTGGACTCGACAAGAAATAAAAACTCTAAAAGAGCAGGTAGAATGTTTTCCTCCTCCTTTAGAAGATGTTCCAACTGAACATGGGCAAAGCTCAAGACAGTTGCAAGGATTAAGTGCTATGAAGATTTTGCCTATCAAATTCAGAAATTATTTATATATTTCTCTTACATAAATAATTTATATTTTAAAATATAAAGTAAAAAATTTATAATTGCATTATTTGTTATTTAATGATAGGTTAATTAGTTGAATTTTTATTCAAAATATTTTAAAATGCAATTCCCAACAAAATTGTTTATATATGTCTCTTACATAATAATTGTTTATAATTCAAAATATAAAGTAAAAATAACTATGAAAAACATGAAACTTATATGTATTATTTATCAACTTAATAAAAATAATAAAAATAAATAAGTAAAATTATATATAAATACTAATTAAAATATATATTAAAAATATTGATGAAGTTGAAATGAAATTTCAATATTGTTAAAAGAGAATAAAGTTAAATGCAACTGGTTCTTAATACATAAATATATATTTTTTAATTAATTAAAAAAAGTAAGATTAAAAGAAAATGGTTAAATTACTAAAAATAAAATAAAAATATTGTGTGCAAGAGTTAAGAGTTAAGACAAACATTAAAGAGTGAACATTAAAGTTCATCAGAATAATAGTCATTTGGGTTTAGCTTGTGTGATTGGGAGGATCCCCTAGTTTAATTCGGGCAAAGTGACATGTTGAAGTCATAATGAGTATATTGTTGTTGAAGTCATAATGAATATGCCCCAAGTGACATGTTGAAGTCATAATGAGTATATTGTTGTTGAAGTCATAATGAGTATATTATTGTTGAAGTCATAATGAGTATATTATTGTAAAGTTGTGTTTCATTCAATTGAATAACAAGGAATTCCCTGTGGAAAAATGAGACCATGATCTAAACCTGCTCTTCAATTTGATGACTTTCTCTATTATCCTCCTTGAAATTTGTTTCTAGAATAATATTTAATGTTATTTTAAAGCAATAAAGAATGACTGTAAGAGTCAAGACACATGAGATCGAAATCTATTTACCTCGTGGAAATCTTATAAGAGTCAAGACACATGAGATCGAAATCTATTTACCTCGTGGAAATCTTATATTAAATGACACACCATCTGTGGGTGAAAGTCTGTCATGTCTGTCATCAAGGAGGGTTTGTCTAGAGGGTGGCATTTTCAATGGGAGTGTTCACACAAATGCTTGAAATTTCGTAGAATTTTTTCTTGCATATCACTTGAAACCGTGTTTTTATTAGTCCTTGTCCTAGGCATAGACGGACTATACTACATATTAGTTTGTCCTTTGACCCGAAATATTTGCACAATACCTATTGTTGGAGCTATGGAATTAAAAGCATATACTACATATTAGTTTGTCCTTTGATTCGAAATATTTGCACAATACCTATTGTTGGAGCTATGGAATTAAAAGCATATATTTTTATATAATAAAAAGTAACATATATGTATTGATCTGATTGGATAAGAGATTGGAGGTCTTATTGCCGACTTCGTTATTCCCATTGTACTATATGGCAACATATCCAAACTTTTTCTCGTACACAGTATTTTTGAATCATATATTTTTCCTCTATATTGCTTGAAGGTCGATTAATGCTAGCATCAGTTCAAATGTTTGTATTAGCATTTTCTGCTAGCCGAATATATCCGTAAGTTTTGATATGTACTAAGCATATTGAACTTTTTTGATATCCAAGCTTTGTAGTGATTGAGAATTCCAAAGTTTATAGCGTCTTTGGAGGATGTATATTTGTTGAAATGTATTGACACTTATTCTAAGATGCCTTAATAGGCCTAACAACGTAAATGTTTACATGACGCGACGTCCATCTCCTTAGACAGCCTGACAGTTTTAAATGTTTATGTAAATACGCTTCTCGGAGTACATTTTTCCTCGAAATTTTCTATACAGTTACAGTGAATTTACACAGTCTTGTTTGTCCACCACCAGTTCAATAGCCATTGTATGTTTTATCCTTGTTCTTCCATTGAAGCTACATACATTGTTTACTAGTTCGGTGAGTGCTTCTTCTTCGTTGTTTTGTCGGTTGTTGTCATTGTATGTTTCATCCTCGTTATCGTTGAAGCTACATACATTGTTTACTGGTTCGGTGAGTGCTTCTTCTTCACTGGTTTGTCAGTTGTTGCTTGTTGTTGTTCTGCTCGTGATTCGACCTGTGCTTCTACATTTCATCGTTTCGGAGTAAGTTTTGATGCCATAGTTTCATTTTGTATTCCTTGTTTGTTGTTCAGTGTTTGCAGTTTGCAAGTAAGAATGTTTGCTTATTTGTAGTCGCATGTTCCTTGTATGTTTTCAGTTCCTTCTGTGCTTAGGCTATAGTTTCGTAATCGTTGGAGATACATATGTTGTTCACAGGCTTGGTGGTTCTTGTTGGTTCGTTGGTTCGTGGGTTGTTGGTTCTGTTTGTTTGGTCGGGGTTTGTGCTTTGGGGCCCTGGGGGTGCAATTTGGCCTGTTCGTGCTTTCTTGCTGGTTTGGTCCTTGTTGTTTTCTTTTGTTTGATTCATCCTTGCAGGGTTGGGGTGCAGCGGCGGTGGTTGGAGATTTTTTTTTTTCTTTTTTTTTTGGATTATTATTGTTTTTGGGGGGCGCTTTACGGTGTTCATCCCCTGCACCCACGAGTCAACATGCAGTTTTGTTATTTTCCATGTCTTCTGAGGTTGATATTTGTTATTTTGTGATATTTTGTTGGTGCTCCAGTCCTACCATGAAAGAAAATAGTTGCATGAAAAATTGTTCGAGGATTACATGTGAAGTTACAATATCCGTTGTTTTTTTGTTGGAATAAAGCATATGTATGCAAGCTACATTTATAAACCATGTATGGTCAGATGTGCGGATATGACATTACATGTTCTTTCTCCTCTACATAGACTGGTGTGTGCATGATACAATTTGTGTTGTGCTTGAGATATGATATGTGCAACAAAGATTCTGCAAGATTATGTTTTGATGTCTGGAAGCATGTCTGGGTAGTTTGCCACGGAAAACTATAAACTTGTATCGTGGGAACAACAATCTATGTAGAGAATAAAGAACATGGTTAAAGGGCATATCTGGATAAATTGTTAGGAAAAACTAGAAATCGTTTAGTTGCGGCCATGCAATTGCGTGATATTTTGTGCCTTGTAATATATTTTGGGCAGGGGAAACAAATCTACATGTTTACAACCATGGATAGAGAAGCGCAAAGGTTCATGTTTATGCCTTTCTAGACTGTTCGTTGAGTTGGTTTTACTGTATGTACATATTTCTTGTTCTCCAGTGAATACCAGCTTCCATTGATGTTCATTGAATTTTGTGCATTCCCACATTCAAACAAATAGAGTAGCTGGAGAAAATGAGGGAGTCTTGACTGCATCGATTGAAGAGGATATAGAATATGCATGCTTGTACTGTTGTTTCATATTGCATTGTTTTGTATTTCATTTATGGTCTGTATATGTGTTAAACTAGTTGTGTGCCTTCCTACATGGTAAGTTATCTTGGTTACATGTGTTCCTTCCTGCATATTAAGCTATTTCATGTTCGTTGTGTTTGCGCTACATTGTTTCATTTAAACAAATAGAATGGTTGGACAGGACAAAGGACTCTTTGGCGGGTAAATAGACCTTTTTCTCTTTCTTTTAGATGTCTGTCTTCATACTAACTTTCCTTCGTGTCCATTTCATCTTCGACGTTGTTGCCTTGGAAAAAACAGTTTGCTTGGACATGGAGATGAATTGTTCTGTGCAACAGCAGAGGGTTCTGTGGTACAATATTCTAAAAGGTACACCAAGTGTGTTGGTAAATTAACTATACAAACTGGGTGGGGGCATATAATATTAGACTTGAAAACAATGACTTTGCAGTAATGGGCCTTTCTGCGCTCCCTATTTCTACTTTTTCCATTTTCTATTATCCCTTTTGTTTTCTAATTCATCTTCCTAGTGTGCTTTCCGAAAATTCCTTCATGCGCCAGTTGGCAGACTAACGGATTGACATATGTGGTATTTCTTCTACCTTATTCCATAGTTACCCACTTTCTTGATTGCGGGTGCTAGGCTGTCAGGTTGAAGATTTCTCCCTTGGATTTCGAGGGTCTGTGATATACAGATTGGCCATGGTGCCCCGTGCTCACGCCTTGTTTACTGTTAAACATTTCTCCAGTTAAAAAATTCAGATCCATACAGTTTTACAGTTATTTGGTCCTTCCAATGGACAATATACAATGCATATGCTTGTTTAGTCCTGATGTTCATCTGTGCATGCTTGCATCAGAAAAAGTTGGACTAGTGACACGGGCATGAGTAGTCAGTCATCCCAGACATCGACAGACCGACAAGGCCAAAGGTAAAGATGCATACGCTCTGCTCTTACTATGTTTACTAAACAAATTTCCTGGGCTATATATTCATCTATGGTGTGGCGGATATGTTGATGTCATCTACAATACATGGTTTGTAGCTCGCAAGAAGTACCAACAAGTACAAGCGAGATGTCGAACGTGTTGCATGTTCTGCAGACTAAGAGGTGTGGTTGCAAAAATGTGGCTCCATAGTTCATCAAAACTATGCGTGTACTTGTAGCACACTACCATTCACTTTAGTTTTCCTGTTAAAAAAATGTCATCAGGTCTAGAGTTGCGACATCCAAAATACTGTTAATAGAGGGCTTGAGAAGCCGCCAAACTGGACAAGTGTTCGTCGGGGACATAATGGTTGTCTATAGCACCTACTTGAACAAGGCAAACAAAAGTAGATCCATTATGCGTGCTGACATGACATACAAGGATGCCATAATGACAGTGACACTAATTGTTCCTCCACAACTTGTCTAGAAACATGCAGAAAAGATATTGCCGCGTAATGGGATATCCATTACAAATTTTAATATATTGCCCAAAACAGTATATGACCGTGGTGATTGCAATCAAATTATTTCTCTCAAAGAAACAAGCATTGTGGAAAAAATTCCTTCTGTTTGTTTAGAATATCGTTTTGTCCCAAACTCGACTATCAACCAGTTTGCACAGAGCACTGATATTTACCCAATCGAAATGATTGGGGTTGTTGTCACACTGGCAAGAAAATTTGGCTCACAACACATTCTCCATATAAAGGATGGAGAGTCGGACAACAACAAGGAAATGGTACCGCTTTTCTTATTCAGTTTTGTCCTTTACTTTTTCATTTGCATGTATGTCAGATAAGTTACACAAATATTGCACTATTCCATGTTGCAGCTACAATTGTACGATACGTATTCATATTTGTTTTCTTCAATGGAACAACAATTGCATAGAGAGAAGATTCCAACACCATGGATATGACTATATAACTAGTATGGATTGGTTGGAACAACACCATGCCATCTTAGATTGTCATAAAAAGGCATTCACTTGCCTAGATGAGGAAGGAAAATCAAGAGCAATCCAGGGAATTCCTAGGGTGGTCATTGTCTGAGAAATATCAACAATGCAGCTGAAGAAGTGTTATAGGAAGGGCTTCCAAGTGTTTGCAGCTCATATGGAGGAAACACCTAAGGATAGGGTGCCATATCTAGAAGATCAAGCAGTCCTAAAATAGTTTGAGGATGTGTTTAAGGAGATACCAATACTACCCCCAAAGAGAGATATTGATTTCTTTATAAATTTGATGTCTGGAGCAGCTCCAGTGTCAAAGACTCCATACAGAATGAGTACTCCAGAGTTGAAGGAGTTGCAAATGCAGCTTGAAGAGATATTGAAGAAGGGGTACATATGCCCAAGTGTGTCACCTTGGGGTGCCCAAGTGTTATTTGTGAAGAAGAAATATGGGACCTTGAGATTGTGTATTGATTTCAATTAGTTAAATAAATTAACTGTGAAGAACAAGTATCCTTTGCCAAGGATTGATGATCTCTTCGATCAGTTGAAGGATGCAAGGATATTTTCAAAGATTGATCTCAGGTCAGGATACCATTAGGTAAGGATTAAAGATGAAGACATCAACAAGACTTCCTTCAAAACAAGGTATTGTCACTATGATTTTACAGTGGTGCCATTTAGGTTATCAAATGCACCTGTTGTTTTCATGTGCTTGATGAATGGTGTTTTTCGAGAGTACTTAGACAAGTTTTTTGTTGTATTTTTGGATGACATCCTTGTATATTCCAAAACAGAAGAAGAACATGAGCATCACTTGAGGATGGTTTTGCAAGTGTTAAGAGAACACCAGTTGTATGCCAAATTGAGAAAGTGTTCATTTTATCAGAACCAAATTCATTATTTGGGGCATATCATATMCAAAGAAGGGATAGCAGTGGATCCTGAAAATATTGAGGCCATTAGAGGATGGAAAACACCCAAGAATGTGACAGAAGTTAGACCCTTCATGGGTCTAGCTGGCTACTACAAAAGATTCATTGCAATGTTTTCAAGGATTGCTCACCTAATGACTTCCTTGCAAAGGAAAGGGGTGAAGTTTCAATGGACAGTGGAATGTGAAAAGAGCTTCCAGCAATTGAAGCACTTATTAACCAGTGCTCTGATTCTGAGAATTGCAGATCCTAATAAGGACTTCATGGTTTTCACAAATGCATGCAAAGAGGGACTTGGTGGAGTCCTCAGACAGAATGGTTTGGTAGTATGTTTTGAATCTAGAAAGTTGAAAGAGAATGAAAGGCTCTATGTCACTCGTGATTTGGAGTTGGCAGCCATAGTGCATGCTTTGAAGAAGTGGAGGCACTACCTGATGGAAAAGAAATTTGAACTGAGGACAACCCATAATGGTCTGAGGTATTTGTTTGATCAGCCAACTTTAAATGTCAAGCAAAGCAGATGGTTGGAATTCCTCTATGAGTATGACTTTGATTTCAAGCATATCAAAGGAAGGGAGAACAAGGTGGTTGATGCACTCAACAGGAGAGTGCATGATTTACATGCTACAACCATTAGCATGTACCAAACAGATCTTAAAGGTAAAAAAAATTAAGCTGCAAAAGCAGATTTGCAGTACGTGGAGATGGTAACAAAATTGCAGCAAGGTAAAATGCAACAGATAGTCGAAGATTATAAATTGGGAGATGATGGAATTATCTTGTACATGAACATAATTTTTATACCCATTTCTCATGAATTGAGGAGTGCGATTTTAAAATAAATGCACAATGTACCTTATGTGGGACACCTAGGATATCAGGAAACAGTGGCAATAATCACGAGCCAATACTATTGGCCAGGTATGAAGAAATAAATTGTTGAGTACATTTCCAGATGTATGGAGTCTCAAAGGGTCAAGGCTGAGCATAGACACCCAGCTGGGTTGGTGCAGCCATTACCCATTCCTGAGTGGAAGTGGGAAGTGGTGACAATGGATTTCATCACCAAATTGCCAAGGGAAAGCAAGCATCATTATTCTATCATGGTAGTGGTGGAAAAGCTTACCAAGGCTACCCATTTTATTCCATTGAAGACTACTCACAAAGAAACCAATGTTGTTGATATCTATATGAGGGAAGTGGCTCGATTGCATGGTATTCCCAAGACAATTGTGTTTGATAGAGACCCAAAATTCACTTCAAAATTTTGGAAGGGATTATTTAAGGGGTTCAGAACCAATCTGAACTTCAATACATCCTATCATCCCGAGTCTAGTGGGAAGATAGAGAGGGTAAACCAAGTAATAGAAGATATGTTAAGAATGCATGTGATGGACAAACCATAAAAGTGGGAAGACCATCTACACTTGGTAGAGTTTTCTTACAACAATGGGTACCAAGCATCTCTGAAGATGACCCCATTTGAAGCACTTTATAAAAAAAAGTGCAATGCTCATGTAATCTAGGACAATCCAGCTGATAGGGCCGTGATTGGGCCAAAATTGCTCAGAGAAATGGAAGAGAAAATGTTGAGGATTAAACAGAATTTAAAGGCTACCCAAGACAGGCATAAAAGTTATGCTGACAAGGGTAGAACTCACAAGGATTTTAAAGTGGGTGATCATGTATTCTTGAAGGTTAAGGCCAACAAAAGTTTATTGAAGTTGGGAAACTGCTCCAATTTGGCAGCTAGATGTTGTGGACCATTTGAAATACTAGAGAGGATTGGTCTAGTAGATTATATGCTTGCATTGCCTGCATATATGTATGTTCATAATGTATTCCATGTATCATTGCTCAAGAAATATATACATCATTCTAATCATGTAATTGATTGGAATATGATTCAGGTGGAGCAAGAAGGCGTTATCGAAGTACATCTGATACACATTATGGATTGGGAAATAAAACAGCTCTGGAATCGAGCCATAAGGCTTGTAAAGGTCCAATGGATCTGGTACAGTCCTGAGGATGCTACTTGGGAGCATGAGGATGCAATGCAGGCATAATACTTTCATCTTTTTGAAGATTTTGAAAATCTTGTTGGTTTGGTGTAAAAGAATTGCACTAAGGACAGTGCAAAAATAAGGGGAGGGGATTGTAATACCCCAAGGCCGAGCCCCTAATTTTTAATTAGAAATTGTAAACATGTTTCATAGGTTGGTGAGCCAAGTAATGATAATCTAGGAGCCTTATGTGATAGTTGGGCCAAAGAGCCTAGGATGCTAAGGCCAGGAGCTTGTTTTGTATATGTAAATATTCAAATCATTAATATAAAAGCATCACTATGTGTAGACCGACCATGATGAAAGAGTATGGGGGACTAGGTTCCACTAGGCTGGGTAAGGGAGGGGGCTGAGAGGTTGGAAAAAGGGGCTAAGCTTAAGAGATTAAATCCCAGAGAATAATATATATTATTATTCTAAATGTTGTGAGGAGGATACGAAATTATCCTAAGTTCCTTTGGGGAAGGGGAACGACTTCCAAATGGAGAGGAACGCGCTTCATGAGCACCATGTGTCATCTCATGCACATGCAAGTATATGTGGGTATTTTCACTATTTCAAGATCCTTTTTCCATTTCTTCCACCCACGCACGCAGATAGCAGGAGGCAGGAAAACCATGAACGCCATTGTTGAACCCTCGACTATCCCGAACCTCTACAACAAGCCCGAACTGATATCTTGTTGAACCAGTACCCTGTGGGTTACCTATGTTTCATCTGGCCATTGTCCCCACGAGTTCATCCTCAATATTATTGTCATACCTTATGCAGTTCACACACGCACTGAACAAGCATGCAGCCAGAGCCATTTTCGCCATTGTGAACCTCTGCAATTTGTTGAGTCGTCCCCTTGCCTTACCCGATTTGTTGTTGTGGTTTGAAGAGGTGGGTTTTTAGGCCCGTGGTTAAAGAGGCAAGTTGTCAGGACTGTGGTTGAAGAAGCAAGTTTTCATGCCTATGAGTAACTCTCTTCAGGTGAGAGAGTTGTTGGGGAAGTGAGTTCTCCTAGAGGGAGTCCAGTAGAAACTACAAAGCTCTGAGAATTCATGTCTGGCCTATTGTTGAATCCCTGGAAGGGAGGTGGAGCAGTCGATGGTAGTGAAGGTGTATACTCCTAGGGTGGGACATGCATGTGTGGAATGAGAGTCTGTGAGCGGTGGATGTAAGTGGCTCCTTGGAGGAAATCCTTCATGTAGACTAGTGGAACTTCATGTTGTCCTTGCCTAGCCTAGGAATCCCTTGCCTGATGGAGTCTAGTCCCAACTCGGGGGTGACCCACTGCTGAGAGTGATGAGAAGCGTGGTCTAAGGCTAGGAGGTTCGTGGAAGGTCTACACACAGTCGATGCACTGCAATTAAGAGATAAGTATCATTTCGTATTTAATGGTTAATGATGTATTTTAGTGCATGTATGTGATTCTTATAATAATATCATGTGTTTCACTGCATGTATTATTTCATGTTATCTTTGTTTATTTATGTTAATTTTATATGTGATTTATTCCACAAAGAGCTCTATCTGCCATAGCCCAACAGGTCTATGCATGGGCATGAACAATTTTAATCATCTAGTATCAGAGCGTGAAAGTTTTCAGTGGCATGACTAGGCCTGGGAGGCTGGGTATGTTATAGAAGGTAATATCCTCCTGCTATGAGACTTTAATGCTAGGACTACAACTAAATAAGCTACTCGTTTAAGTATTGATTCCAACCATAATCCTTTATGGATAAATGAGGACCTTATTTTATCTATAGCTACAAAAGAAGCTCTGAATACCTAATTGAGAATTGTTTTGGTATTTAGTTGGTCAAGCTCTACAACTCTTAAGACCTAATAATTTGCAATGGAGTAATGAAGTGGCCAAACTCCAACTAGATGACTTGTATTCATGGGCTAGGTACTAGTGTCGTAGATTATGTGATATCTTATATCCTCGTTTCCAACCAAATAACAACTTTTGACCTTTTAAATGACCATGAGCCCGACTTTGATCATAAACCTTTAACCCTAACTCTAAATTTTTCCATGCACATTGAAGAGAATTCTGATAATCAAAGGAATTTGTGATTTGACAAAAGTAAAGTTGAGCTTTTCTTAAAGCATTTAAATAGTAAGTTAAATCTCCTAACTTATAAGGACAACATTGAAAAACTCTATCATAATTTTACAACTACCCTGTCCACTTCTATTAACAAGTTCTTTTTCGAGGTGTCCTATAAAAATAATAATAGAACGACCAACCCTTGGTATGATAAAGAATGTAGAATTGCTAGGAAAGTCATTATGGATGCTTCTAATGAGTCCTTAAAACTCGATAAGATCAATACGTACAAAGCCATAATTAAAAGGGGAAAAAGGTATTATATTAGTAAAAGGAAAGAGCAACTTTCACAACTATATCAGTTGGATCCTAAGAAGTTCTGGAGCCAAATTCTCAACCGCAATACTAAAGAAAATAATAGGATTCTCTTAAGGGACTGGAATTCCTACCTTAAAAGTCTTTACGAGTTCCCTAATGCCATGGACACTATTCCTATTGTCCCTACAAAGGAAGAAGTTTTTTATTTAGATGACATAGAGTTCAAGGTTAAGTGGCTTGCAAATGGGAAAGCTATGGAAATTGAAGGCTACCCAGGTGAAATTTTTAAAATTGGCCTATCCTTATCCCTCACATACACAAAATCTTCAATTTAGTAGTCAAGTAGGGATTCCCTAAACCCTGGATGCAAAGCCTCATTGTTCCTATTTTAAAAAATGGGGATATAAACATTCCCTCTAATTATAGGACCATTATGATTACCCCTATTTTAGCCAAGCTTTATGGAATTATTTTGGAAAAGAAGATTAGCCTTTGGCTAGAAAGTCACGGGAAAAGAGCTAAAGACCAGGATGGGTTTATGAGATATCATTCAACTGTGGACCATCTTGTTACCTTTAGGATCATTGCAGAGGAGTTTCGCAACACTAAAACCAATCTTTTGTTGTTGTTTTGTTGACTTTAGAAAAGCTTTTGACATGGTTCCTAGGAAAAATCTTTGGAATAGGTTAGAAGAGATAAAAGTGTCGCTCGAGTTGAGGGTTGTTGCAATAAGGATGTATGAGAACGTTATTGCTAAGTTTAAAAACATCGAGGGCTGGTCAAAAGATATTAACTGCAATATTGGAGTCAAACAAGGTTGTCCCTTGTCCCCTACCCTTTTTGGCATATACATTGACAAGTTAGAAGATTGTCTGGAAAAAGCAGGTTGTGTCGGCCCTACTCTCACTGATATAGTCATCAACCTTCTTCTTTATACTAATGATATCGTTCTTATGGCAAGGAGTCCCATGATCTTGAAAACCAACTAAGAATCCTCAAGGATTTTTGCTCCAATATGGGTATGACTCTTAAGACTAATAAGGCTAAGGTCATGATTATTAAATCCAATAAGATCACTTATGATACCTTTGTATATGACAACAACAACTTGGAGGAAGTGACATCATACAAATATCTTGGAATCGATATTCACCACAAGCTCAATTGGAATTATAGCATTGAGAAAAATATTATTGGGGGATGGAAAGTTTATTATGGACTTGAAAACAATTGTAAATCAACTGATCTTTGGAGTTGAGATAAGAAGAAGCTTCTCTTTGAGACTCTTGTTACACCTGTTGTTCTTTATGGATGTGAAGTATGGGGTTACAGTATCTCTTGTGAATCTTGGAGAAAGATAGAACAAATACAAAAGAATTTTATAACCTATAATCTCAAAATTAAAGGAAATACGCCCTATCCTACTCTTAGAAACAAGCCTCTCCCCCATTGAGAGCATGACTATGACTAGATACCTAATGTATAAGAACAAGTTAAACAACATGGAAGGCAAGATGCTTCCTAAAATTGCTTCAAAATCGAGTCATAACCACCATCGACTCAAGCGAGGATGGCATAAAGATGCTCAGTCTTGGCTAAACTAGCTTCCTCCCAAACAGATATACTCTACACATATACTATAAGGGAGTTGAGATAGTTAAATCCATCCCACTCGCATTACAATTTTAGAATTTAAACGGTCCCTCTAACAGTTTGAATGTGGATTTTTCTTTTGGTTTTATGGTTCTGTTTCTGACTTTAAATTGCAGTTAATGCCATTTCTGTTGATAGGTTTTAATATTGAGTATGCCATTATAAACATCTTGATTTAAGGCATTGAGTTTTCTACTGAGAAAGTCTTATAAACATCTTGGTTCATCCATTCTTCAGTGTTTTGATTTGTCAGTCTTTCTCTGTATCACAGCATATTTTCGGGATCTATATTCCTTCATATAGGGTTTAGGGTTGTTTTGATTCTCTAATCCGTTTGATATCTTTCAGCAGCAAGCGACATTTACCACAGTTTGGCTTTGTGTAAGCATCTGGGTATTTTGTGAATTGCAGTCTTTTGCTCTTTGCAACTTCTACATATCTGAAATATTGCAATAGTTGGAGGTCTTGTAATTCAGTGATGCTCTGCAAAAGAATTTTGATAGTCATTTAGGCTGTTGGATAGAAGTTGTACTTGACCTGGTAGAAGAGAGCAGAATTAAGGGTTTGATATTGCCTTATATTTATATATCATAACGTGCTCTGATTGACAATATGAGGACAAGTTTTATTAGAAGGCAAATATTTTTCATTTTCTTGTGGTGTAATGTTTATGCAAAAAGAAGTGTTGTCCCGGGTGTATTTGGTGACCCACACTTTACAGGCTGGGATGGAGTACATTTTGATTTCAGTGGAAAACCTGAGTCCATCTACTGTCTAATCTCAGACCCAAGTTTTCACATGAACATGAAGTTAGCAGGGACTATGGAATCCATAGTCCCACAGAGAACATGGATAAAATCTCTTGGAGTTCTCTTCTGGACTCATAGACTCATATTGCGTGCAGCAGAAGGATCAGACTTGAGCCATAATGGGTCTGGTTTCTTACAAAAAAATGAAATAGATGGTGCAGTTATTCATCTTAAACAGGGAGAGAATTACAGGTCCTTAGATGGTCAAATTGCTATATCCTATGATAACTATCAATCCCACAAGCTCTTGCCATCTGATCTCTACAGGGTTTTTCTGAAGGACATAGCAGAGATTAATGTTATTGCAGGTCCTGAGATTCCTGAGCTGAGGTCTGACAATGATGCTTTTATTCATTTGTCTGTGGAGATGGAGAAAGCCGTCCTTTCATCACAAGTTCACTGAGTGTTGGGGAAGACTTATTTGAATGCAAAGGGTCGTCTGCATGGGAATTCCTACAGAACAAAATGGAATGATCTCTTGGTAGCTCAACAGGTTGATGGGGCGAATGGAGATGGGTATTTGGATGGAGAAGTTGCTGATTATATTTCATCTGGGCTTTTGTTTTCAAACTGCCATTTCTCAAGGTTTGATGCCAACTTTGATCCTTCCAATAAATTTTTGGCGAAGGTTTCATCTGGCTATTCTCGTAAACATTTGCCTGACTGGGATATATTGGCGGAAAGAGCTTAAGCTGTGGGCACTTCAGATGTACAAAATATTTCTCTTGGTGTTCACAGATTTGTAATTGTACTTGAGGCTGAGGCCGATAAGTGATTAGGCTAAATAGATGAATTTCTCTTAATGTCCACAGATTTGTAATTGTACTTGAGGCTGATAAGTAATTAGGGTAAATGGATGAATTTAAAGAAATAGCCTCCGACTTTATATTTCACATTTCCTTTGTAATATTTGGACACCAGTGACTATACAGAGCTTTTTGATGGTTGTATTTGAAATAAGATGTATTTGTTAAGCTTTCCGGGGATAAGGTTAATTTAAAATTGCAGTATTTGTTATTTAATGATGAGGGGAGGGGATAGGTTAATTAGTTGAGTTTTTATTCAAAATATTTTAAAATGCAATTCCAAAATATGGTATCAGAGCTATGACTGCATTTTCGTCGCGGGTATGATAACAGACTTTAACAGACTTTTCACTCTTTATTTTGTTTTGCGATAAGAAATAAACTCGAAAGCCACTTTTGTGACTTTTCGAAAGCAGCATCAGAAGTCTCGGGCCTTTGAAAGACAAGGTTTCCACTTCTGCGACTTTCCTAAGTTTTAACTAGCTATTGCCTGAGCAGTCGGCCAGGAGCCTATTCGACATTCTTTCACTCCGGTGCGAAGAACTAGAATTAAACGCCCTGCTTTCCTGTGCAATAATAGTTTAAACCTTCATCATGGATACATCTGTTTCTTTTCGCACAAATTTGAATGCTGAAGATCTTAGTGCTTCAACTTCTGAAACTCAAAACTGTCTCATGATCCACTACATGCCTACCATAGAGACATTAGATCCAAGGCTTCAAGACATTTACAAAGGAATGAGACCTCCAGGAACGCCTAGATACGGTCTAGGGTATATAGAACAATGTGATCAGGTCATACCTGACTGTAGATTCAACAATCCCTTACCTACATCCATGCAAAGACCATCTATTGATGAAATTCACAAATTTCATTCAATCATGACCGGATGTCCAAAAAACACTATTGAGGAAGCATGGATTAAGAAAATGCTAAATTGGGATTTGTTTACCCATCCTGAAACATTTGAATTCAATCTTTCTACTTCAGATGAAGATAAGGCTAGTCTGTCTCAAGAATGGCAGACATATATTTATGAAAATGAACTATGGATTTCTTTTTATGAATGGAAAAGAAAATCTCAAAACCCAACAGTTCAGATGATGGAAGGAGGCAAAGAAATATCTTCTCGACATGAATGGAAAAGTTTGGAGGGAAAAACTGTAGAATCTACATCAACTTTTCCACCTTTTAAGGGTACCATTCTGGAAGACAATAGCAGACAAGTTAAAGCTATCCCTCTAATGTTAGCAGATGAAGCTACCCAACTGTCGGGTATAGAAAAAAGAGTCAAGTCCGTAACAGAACAAGTAAATTGGACAAACATTGCTCTTAGAGGAATGGCAACACATACCTTTGTCACAAATGACTATGCCAGAAAAGGGCATATTAGAGACTTACAAGTCTCTACAAATACAATAATTCAATCTATAAATCAGATTAATGACAGAGTCACAGACATCCACAGTCAAGTAGCAAAAACCAAGATGTGATAATGCTAAAGTCTAGTGATTCTGCAAGAAATCATGAGGAACTAATGGAAGGATTGGGAGAAGCTTTCTCTACTCTGGAAAAGACTTTGCTAGAAATAAAGCCAAAAGACAAAATTCCTGATAAACCAATTCCCAAATCCTTTATCCTTCCCCATTCTCCAATCTCTATCATATCTCTTGTATATAATCCCAAAGAAACAACTATGGAGAAAAAATTCCCTATTCATTTCCCAAAGGAAGAACCCTCTTCTACCTCCTCTCAAGACAATAACTTGTCTTTAGTCTCTGTCCAAAGACCCTCATATGAGAATATTCCTCATCATATGAATAGAACTTTTGCACCTAACCTATTAGGAAAGGGAAAAATGCCAGAGACTCAGACCTTTTCAGAAGATTGGTTCCCCGAATGGAATATAGATGGACTATCTATTGGGCAAATTCGACAAATGATAGATAGAATGTATGCATCCTGCAAAGTCATGTGCATGAAAGGAAAAAGTGAGACAGAAGCATGCAAATCTATAATCCAGTGCTTCACAGGGACACTCAGCAAATGGTGGGAAGTTATTTCTTCACCCATCATGATAACAAAAATGGAAACAGAAGTTCTGAGAGATGAACAAGGAGATATTGTCTACCATCTAAATGGAACTCCTCAGAACAACATGATAGGATCCCTAACCACCCTAATCCTAGAACATTGGTGTGGTACTGAAGAAGAGTTCGCTGACAAGCATGAAATAATTTTGATGAATGTCAAATGTAGGAAGATGTCAGAATATGAAGAATTTCATAAAGAATGGACACAAAGGATATTTGAGGTGAAAGATAGCCAAAATCTTTTATGGAAACAAGTCTATCTTGTAGCCATTCCAAGTAAATTTGTAGAATATCTCAAAATGCAGGAAGTCTTCAAACTGCCTTATGAGATGTACACTTGGGGAGAAATCTATTCTCTCATTACTAAAGATCTCATTGGACTATGTATCAACATGAAAGTCCATAAGTCTATCAACAAATTATCTCATCTTCCTGACAGTAAATCAATATGCGAAAAATATGTGTTATATCTCACAGATCCAGCCAAAAGAAGAAGAAAGAAAATTAGAACATTTAAAGAAAAGAAAAAAGGAAGATATAAACAAAAGACTCATTACTATGAGCTTGAAGATATCAAGCTCAAGACACATTCTAGCCAAGCAAGGCAACAAGTGCAATGTTGGCTTTGTGGTAAAAATGGACATATAGCAAGTTCTTGTCCAGAAGGAAAGAACTCAAGAATGTCTAAAGGAAAGCTTTCAGAACAAAAGGCTAAAGAAGCCTATCAAAAAGCCAGTTCTGAAACAACACAACAATTAGCACAAAGGATGCACTGCAATAGATGTGGAGCAAATGACCATTAGACAAACCAGTGTCCACATCATCCCTTTGTTAAAAGAGAAGAAGTCCACCTATTACAGGAAGTCTGTTGTTCTGAATCAACAGAAACATCTGAATTCGAATTCACTTTAGATGATGAAAATATTCTTCTCAATCACCAATGCAAGTGTGATAACCCTAAGTTTTGTTCTTGTGAAGAAAGCTCTAGTTCTGACTCCATGTCTAGCCCCAGACAACACAGAAGAAAATTGAAAGTATGCATGTACCATAGTACAGGAGATCAAGAAGCTCATATGCTTGCCCAAATAAAAGCTCTACCAGAAGGAAATATGAAAAATTCTTTACTCAAGTCCTTCTTAGAGTCTATAACACCAAGAGAAAAGCAAAACACTTCTGAACCTTCTTGTAAAGAAGGACTTAAGTCTTTGTTTCTTGAGGCTTCGTTTGAGAAAAATACAAAATCTTTTATCAAGCACAATAAAGAAACCAAGTTGCAGCATCCCTCACTCATTGATTTAGCAAAAGAAGTCTTTTCTCTCAAAAAAGAGGTTGTTGAACTAAAAGCAGAATTGAACAAGTATGGAAAGGATTCTGAAAGTCCATATCACATCGATGCTTGGGCTCGACAAGAAATAAAAACTCTAAAAGAGCAGGTAGAATGTTTTCCTCCTCCTTTAGAAGATGTTCCAACTGAACATGGGCAAAGCTCAAGACATGCTATGAAGATTCTGCCTATCAAATTCAGAAATTAACAACAAAATTGTTTATATATTTCTCTTACATAAATAATTTAAAATATAAAGTAAAAAATTTATAATTGTAATATTTGTTATTTAATGATAGGTTAATTAGTTGAATTTTTATTCAAAAGATTTTAAAATGCAATTCATATATGTTTCTTACATAATAATTGTTTATAATTCAAAATATAAAGTAAAAATAACTATGAAAAACATGAAACTTATATGTATTATTTATCAACTTAATTAAAATAATAAAAATAAATAAGTAAAATTATATATAAATACTAATTAAAATATATATTGAAAATATTGATGAAGTTGAAATGAAATTTCAATATTGTTAAAAGAGAATAAAGTTAAATGCAACTTGTTCTTAATATATAAATTTTTTTATTTTTTTATTTAATTAAAAAGATAAGATTAAAAGAAAATGGTTAAATTACTAAAAATAAAATAAAAATATCGTGTGCAAGAGTTAAGACAAACATTAAAGAGTGAACATTAAAGTTCATCAGAATAATAGTCATTTGGGTTTAGCTTGTGTGATTGGGAGGATCCTCTAGTTTAATTCGGGCAAAGTGACATGTTGAAGTCATAATGAGTATATTGGTGTTGAAGTCATAATGAATATACCCCAAGTGACATGTTGAAGTCATACTGAGTATATTGTTGTTGAAGTCATAATGAGTATATTATTGTTTAAGTCATAATGAGTATATTATTGTAAAGTTGTGTTCATTCAATTGAATAACAAGGAATTCCCTGTGGAAAAATGAGACCATGATCTAAACCTGCTCTTCAATTTGATGACTTTCTCTATATCCTCCTTGAAATTTGTTTCTAGAATAATATTTAATGTTATTTTAAAGCAATAAAGAATGACTATAAGAGTCAAGACACATGAGATCGAAATCTATTTACCTCGTGGAAATCTTATAAGAGTCAAGACACATGAGATCGAAATCTATTTACCTCGTGGAAATCTTATATTAAATGACACACCATCTGTGGGTGAAAGTCTGTCATGTCTGTTATCAGGGAGGGCTTGTCTAGAGGGTGGCATTTTCAAAGGGAGTGTTCACTCAAATGCTTCCAGTTTCGTAGAATTTTTTCTCGCATATCACTTGAAACCGTGTTTTTATTAGTCCTTGTCCTAGGCATAGATGGACTATACTACATATTAGTATGTCCTTTGACCCGAAATTTTTGTACAATACCTATTGTTGGAGCTATGGAATTAAAAGCATAGACTACATATTAGTTTGTCCTTTGACTCGAAATATTTGCACAATACCTATTGTTGGATCTATGGAATTAAAAGCATATATTTTTATATAATAAAAAGTAACATATATGTATTGATCTAATTGGATAAGAGATTGGAGGTCTTATTGCCGGCTTCGCTATTCCCATTGTACTATATGGCAACATATCCAAACTTTTTCTCGTACACAGTATTTTTGAATCATATATTTTTCCTCTATATTTCTTGAAGGTCGATTAATGCTAGCATCGGTTCGAATGTTTGTATTAGCATTTTTTGCTAGCCGAATATATCCGTAAGTTTTGATATGTACTAAGCATATTGAACTTTTTTGATATCCAAGATTTGTAGTGATTGAGAATTCCAAAGTTTATAGAGTCTTTGGAGGATGTATATTTGTTGAAATGTATTGACACTTATTCTGAGATGCCTTAATAGGCCTAACAGAGTAAATGTTTACATGACGCGACGTCCAGCTCCTTAGACAGCCTGACAGTTTTAAATGTTTATGTAAATAGGCTTCTCGGAGTACATTTTTCCTCGAAATTTTCTATACAGTTACAGTGAATTTACACAGTCTTGTTTGTCCACCGCCAGTTCAATAGCCATTGTATGTTTTATCCTTGTTCTTCCATTGAAGCTACATGCATTGTTTACTGGTTCGATGAGTGCTTCTTCTTCGTTGTTTTGTCGGTTGCTGTCATTGTATGTTTCATCCTGGCTATCGTTGAAGCTACATACATTGTTTACTAGTTCGGTGAGTGCTTCTTCTTCGCTGGTTTGTCAGTTGTTGCTTGTTGTTGTTCTGCTCGTGATTCGACCTGCGCTTCTACATTTCATCGTTTCGGAGTAAGTTTTGATGCCATAGTTTCATTTTGTATTCCTTGTTTGTTGTTCAGTGTTTGCAGTTTGCAAGTAAGAATGTTTGCTTATTTGTAGTCGCATGTTCCTTGTATGTTTTTGGTTCCTTCTGTGCTTAGGCTGCAGTTTCGTAATCGCTGGAGATACATATGTTGTTCACAGGCTCGGTGGTTCTTGTTGGTTCGTTGGTTCATGGATTGTTGGTTCTATTTGTTTGGTTGGGGTTTGTGCTTTGGGGCCCTGGGGGTGCAGTTTGGCCTGTTCATGCTTTCTCGTTGGTTTGGTCCTTGTTGTTTTCGTTTGTTTGATTCATCCTTGTAGTTTTGGGGTGCAGCGACGGTGGTTGGAGCTTTTATTTTTATTTTTTTTTGGATTATTATTGTTTTTGGGGGGCGCTTTACGGTGTTCAACCCCTGCACCCACGAGTTGACATGCAGTTGTGTTATTTTCCATGTCTTCCGAGGTCGATATCTGTTATTCTATTATATTTTGTTGGTGCTCCAGTCCTACCATGAAAGAAAATAGTTGCATGAAAAATTGTTCGAGGATTACATGTGAAGTTACAATATTCGTTGTTTTTTTGTTGGAATAAAGCATATGTATGCAAGCTACATTTATAAACCATGTATGGTCAGATGTGCGGATATGACATTACATGTTCTTTCTCCTCTACATAGACTGGTGTGTGCATGATACAATTTGTGTTGTGCTTGAGATATGATATGTGCAACAAAGATTCTGCAAGATTATGTTTTGATGTCTGGAAGCATGTCTGGGTAGTTTTCCACGGAAAACTATAAACTTGTATTGTGGGCACAACAGTCTGTGTAGAGAATAAAGAACATGATTAAAGGGCATATCTGGATAAATTGTTAGGGAAAACCAGAAATCGTTTAGTTGCGGCCATGCAATTGCGTGATATTTTGTGCCTTGTAATATATTTTGGGTAGGGGAAACAAATCTACATGTTTACAACAATGGATAGAGAAGCGCAAAGGTTCATGTTTCTGCCTTTCTAGACTGTTCGTTGAGTTGGTTTTACTGTATGTACATATTTCTTGTTCTCCAGTGAATACCAGCTTCCATTGATGTTCATTGAATTTTGTGCATTCCCACATTCAAACAAACAGAGTAGCTGGAGAAAATGAGGGAGTCTTGACTGCATCGGTTGAAGAGGATATAGAAGATGCATGCTTGTATTTTTGTTTTAGATTGCGTTGTTTTGTATTTCATTTATGGTCTGTATATGTGTTAAACTAGTTGTGTGCCTTCCTACATGGTAAGTTATCTTTGTTACATGTGTTCCTTCCTGCATACTAAGCTATTTCATGTCCATTGTGTTTGCGCTACATTGTTGCATTTAAACAAACAGAATGGTTGGATAGGACGAAGGACTCTTTGGCAGGTAAATAGACATGTTTCTCTTTCTTTTAGATGTCTTTCTTCATACTAACTTGCCTTCGTGTCCATTTCATCTTCGGCGTTGTTGCCTTGGAAAAAACAGGTTGCTTGGACAGAGAGATGAATTGTTCTGTGCAACAGCAGAGGATTCTATGGTACAATATTCTAAAAGGTACACCAAGTGTGTTGGTAAATTAACTATACAAACTGGGTGGGGGCATATAATATTAGACTTGAAAACAATGACTTCACAGTAATGGGCCTTTCTGCACTCCCTATTTCTACTTTTTCCATTTTCTATTATCCTTTTTGTTTTCTAATTCATCTGGCTAGTGTGTTTTCCGAAAATTCCTTCATGCGCTGGTTGGCGGACTAATGGATTGACATATGTGGTATTTCTTCTACCTTATTCCATAGTTACCCACTTTCTCGATTGCGGGTGCCAGGATGTCAGGTTGAAGATTGCTCCCCTGGCTTTCGGGGGTCCACGATATACAGATTGGCCATGGTGCCCCACGCTCATGCCCTGTTTACTGTTAAACATTTCTCTAGTTAAAAAATTCAGATCCATACATTTTTATGGTTATTTGGTCCTTCCAATGGTCAATATACAATGCATATGCTTGTTTAGTCCTGATGTTCATCTGCGCATGCTTGCATTAGAAAAAGTTGGACTAGTGACACGGGCATGAGCAGTCAGTCATCCCAAACATCGGCAGACCGACAAGGCCAAAGGTAAAGATGCATATGCTCTTCTCTTACTATGTTTACTAAATAAATTTCCCATGCTATATATTCATCTATGGCGTGGCAGATATGTTGATTTCATCTACAATACATGGTTTGTATCTCGCAAGAAGTATCAACAAGTACAAGTGAGATGTCGAACGTGCTGCATGTTCCATAGACTAAGAGGTGTGGTTGTGAAACTCTAGCTCCATAGTTCATCAAAACTATGCGTGTACTTGTAGCACACTACCATTCACTTTAGTTTTCCTGTTCAAAAAATGTCATCAGGTCTAGAGTTGTGACATCCAAAATACTGTCAATAGAGGGCTTGAACAGCTGCCAAACTGGACAAGTGTTCTTCGGGGACAGAATGGTTGTCTATAGCAACTACTTGAACAAGGCAAACAAAAGTAGATCCATTATGTGTGCTGACATGACATACAAGGATGCCATGATGACAGTGACACTGACTGTTCCTCCACAACTTGTCCAGAAACATGCAGAAAATATATTGTCGCGTAATGGGATATCCATTACAAATTTTAATATATTTCCCAAAACAGTATATGACCGTGGTGATTGCAATCAAATTATTTCACTCAAAGAAACAAGCATTGTGGAAAAAATTCCTGTTGTTTGTTTAGAACATTGTTTCGTCCCAGACTCGACTATCAACCAGCTTGCACAGAGCACTAATATTTACCCAATCAGAATGATTGGGGTTGTTGTCACACTGGCAAGAAAATTTGGCTCGCAACACATTCTCCATATAAAGGATGGAGAGTCGGACAACAACAAGGAAATGGTACCGCTTTTCTTATTCAGTTTTGTCCTTTACTTTCGCATTTGCATGTATGTCGGATAAGTTACACAAATATTGCAGTATTCCATGTTTCAGCTACAATTGTTCGATACATATTCAGATTTGTTTTCTTCAATGGAACAACAATTGCATAGAGGGAAGATTCCAATGTATGCTTGCTTATTTGTAGTCGTTGGAGATACATATGCTATTCACAGGCTCGGTGGTTCTTGTTGGTTCGTTGGTTTGTGGGTTGTTGGTTCTGTTTGTTTGGTTGGGGTTTGTGCTTTGGGGCCCTGGGGGTGCAGTTTGGTCTGTTCGTGCATTCTCGCTGGTTTGGTCCTTGTTGTTTTCTTTTGTTTGATTCATCCTTGCAGGGTTGGGGTGTAGCGGTGGTGGTTGGAGATTTTATTTTTTATTTTTTTTGGATTATTATTGTTTTTGGGGGGCGCTTTACGGTGTTCAGCCCCTGCACCCACAAGTCGACATGCAGTTGTGTTATTTTCCATGTCTTCTGAGGTCAATATCTGTTATTCTGTGATATTTTGTTGGTGCTCTAGTCCTACCATGAAAGAAAATAGTTGCATGAAAAATTGTTCGAGGATTACATGTGAAGTTACAATATCCATTGTTTTTTTGTTGGAATAAAGCATATGTATGCAAGCTACATTTATAAACCATGTATGGTTAGATGTGTGGATATGGCATTACATGTTCTTTCTCTTCTACATAGACTGGTGTGTGCATGATACAATTTGTGTTGTGCTTGAGATATGATATGTGCAACAAAGATTCTGCAAGATTATGTTTTGATGTCTGGAAGCATGTCTGGGTAGTTTTCCACGAAAAACTATAAACTTGTATCGTGGGCACAACAGTCTGTGTAGAGAATAAAGAACATGGTTAAAGGGCATATTTGGATAAATTGTTAGGGAAAACCAGAAATCGTTTAGTTGCGGCCATGCAATTGCGTGATATTTGGTGCCTTGTAATATATTTTGGGCAGGGGAAACAAATCTACATGTTTACAACCATGGATAGAGAAGCACAAAGGTTCATGTTTCTGCCTTTCTAGACTGTTCGTTGAGTTGGTTTTACTGTATGTACATATTTCTTGTTCTCCGGTGAATACCAGCTTCCATTGATGTTCATTGAATTTTGTGCATTCCCACATTCAAACAAACAGAGTAGCTGGAGAAAATGAGGGAGTCTTGACTGCATCAGTTGAAGAGGATATAGAAGATGCATGCTTGTACTGTTGTTTCATATTGCGTTGTTTTGTATTTCATTTATGGTCTGTATATGTGTTAAACTAGTTGTGTGCCTTCCTACATGGTAAGTTATCTTGGTTACATGTGTTCCTTTCTGCATACTAAGCTATTTCATGTCCATTGTGTTTGCGCTACATTGTTGCATTTAAACAAACAGAATGGTTGGATAGGATGAAGGACTCTTTGGCAGGTAAATAGACCCGTTTCTCTTTCTTTTAGATGTATGTCTTCATACTAGCTTGCCTTCGTGTCCATTTCATCTTCGGCGTTGTTGCCTTGGAAAAAACAGGTTGATTGGACAGGGAGATGAATTGTTTTGTGCAACAGCAGAGGGTTCTGTGGTACAATATTCTAAAAGGTACACCAAGTGTGTTGGTAAATTAACTCTACAAACTGGGTGGGGGCATATAATATTAGACTTGAAAACAATGACTTCGCAGTAATGGGCCTTTCTACGCTCCCTATTTCTACTTTTTCCATTTTCTATTATCCCTTTTGTTTTCTAATTCATCTGCCTAGTGTGCTTTCCAAAAATTACTTCATGCGCTGGTTGGCAGACTAACGGATTGACATATGTGGTATTTCTTATACCTTATTCCATAGTTACCCACTTTCTCGATTGCGGGTGCCAGGCTGTCAGGTTGAAGATTTCTCCCTTGGCTTTCGGGGGTCCGCGTTATACAGATTGGCCATGGTGCCCCGCGCTCACGCCCTGTTTACTATTAAACATTTCTCCAGTTAAAAAATTCAGTTCCATACAATTTTACGGTTATTTGGTCCTTCCAATGGACAATATACAATGCATATGCTTGTTTAGTCTTGATGTTCATATGCGCATTCTTGCATCAGAAAAAGTTGGACCAGTGACACAGGCATGAGCAGTCAGTCATCCCAGACATCGGCAGACCAACAAGGCCAAAGGTAAAGATGCATACGCTCTGCTCTTACTATGTTTACTAAACAAATTTCCCAGGCTATATATTCATCTATGGCGTGGCGGATATGTTGATGTCATCTACAATACATGGTTTGTAGCTCATAAGAAGTATCAACAAGTACAACGAGATGCTGAATGTGCTGCATGTTCTGCAGACTAAGAGGTGTGGTTGCAAAACTCTGGCTCCATAGTTCATCAAAACTATGCGTGTACTTGTAGCACACTACCATTCACTTTAGTTTTCCTGTTCAAAAAATGTCATCAGGTCTAGAGTTGTGACATCCAAAATACTGTCAATAGAGGACTTGAACAGCCACCAAACTGGACAAGTGTTCGTCGGGGACACAATGGTTGTCTATAGCACCTACTTGAACAAGGAAAACAAAAGTAGATCCATTATGCGTGCTGACATGACATGCAAGGACGCCATCATGACAGTGACACTGACTGTTCCTCCACAACTTGTCCAGAAACATGCAGAAAAGATATTTCCGCGTAATGGGATATCCATTAAAAATTTTGATATATTGCCCAAAATAGTATATGACCGTGGTGATTGCAATCGAATTATTTCACTCAAAGAAACAAGCATTGTGGAAAAAATTCCTGCTATTTGTGTAGAATATCGTTTCGTCCCAGACTCGACTATAAACCAGCTTGCACAGAGCATTGATATTTACCCAATCAAAATGATTGGGGCTGTTGTCACACTGGCAAGAAAATTTGGCTCACAACACATTCTCCATATAAAGGATGGAGAGTTGGACAACAACAAGGAAATGGTACCACTTTTCTTATTTAGTTTTGTCCTTTACTTTCACATTTGCATGTATGTCAGATAAGTTACACAAATATTGCACTATTCCATGTTGCAGTTATAATTGTTCGATACGTATTCAGATTTGTTTTCTTCAATGGAACAACAATTACATAGAGGGAAGATTCCAACACCATGGATATGACTATATAACTGGTATGGATTGGTTGGACCAACACCATGCCATCTTAGATTGTCATAAAAGGCATTCACTTGCCTAGATGAGGAAGGAAACTCAAGAGCAATCCAAGGAATTCCTAGGGTGATCATTGTCTGAGAAATATCAACAATGAAGCTAAAGAAGTGTTATAGGAAGGGCTTCCAAGTGTTTGTAGCTCATATGGAGGAAACACCTAAGGATAGGGTGCCAGATCTAGAAGATCAAGCAGTCCTAAAATAGTTCGAGGATGTGTTTAAGGAGACACCAATACTACCCCCAAAGAGAGATATTGATTTCTTTATAAATTTGATGTCTGGAGCAGCTCCAGTGTCAAAGACTCCCTACAGAATGAGTACTCCAGAGTTGAAGGAGTTGCAAATGCAGCTTGAAGAGATATTGAAGAAGGGGTACATATGCCCAAGTGTGTCACCTTGGGGTGCCCTAGTGTTATTTGTGAAGAAGAAAGATGGGACCTTGAGATTGTGTATTGATTTCAAGTAGTTAAATAAATTAACTGTGAAGAACAAGTATCCTTTGTCAAGGATTGATGATCTCTTCAATAAGTTGAAGGATGCAAGGATATTTTCAAAGATTGATCTCAGGTCAGGATACCATCAGGTAAGGATTAAAGATGAAGACATCAGCAAGACTTCCTTCAAAACAAGGTATGGTCACTATGATTTTACAGTGGTGCCATTTAGGTTATCAAATGCACCTGTTGTTTTCATGTGCTTGATGAATGGTGTTTTTCGAGAGTACTTAGACAAGCTTTTGATTGTATTTTTGGATGACATCCTTGTATATTCCAAAACAGAAGAAGAACATGAGCATCACTTGAGGATGGTTTTGCAAGTGTTAAGAGAAAACCAGTTGTATGCCAAATTGAGAAAGTGTTCATTTTATTAGAACCAAATTCACTATTTGGGGCATATCATATCCAAAGAAGGGATAGCAGTGGATCCTGAAAATATTGAGGCCATTAGAGGATGGAAAACACCCAAGAATGTGACAGAAGTTAGACCCTTCATGGGTCTAGCTGGCTACTACAAAAGATTCATTGC
>ML781471.1:782397-796599 GCA_009831015.1 Picea engelmannii | reverse complement strand
ATCTACTGTCTAATCTCAGACCCAACTTTTCACATGAACATGAAGTTAGCAGGGACCATGGAATCCACAGTCCCACAGAGAACATGGATAAAATCTCTTGGAGTTCTCTTCTGGACTCATAGACTCATATTGCGTGCAGCAGAAGGATCAGACTTGAGCCATAATGGGTCCGGTTTCTTACAAAAAATTGAATTAGATGGTGCAGTTATTCATCTTAAACAGGGAGAGAATTACATGTCCTTAGATGGTCAAATTTCTATATCCTATGATAACTATCAATTCCACAAGCTCTTGCCATCTGATCACTACAGGGTTTTTCTGAAGGACGTAGCAGAGATTCATGTTATTGCAGGTCCTGAGATTCCTGACGTGAGGTCTGACGATGATGCTTTTATTCATTTGTCTGTGGAGATGGAGAAAGCCGTCCTTTCATCACAAGTTCATGGAGTGCTGGGGCAGACTTATTTGAATGCAAAGGGTCGTCTGTATGGGAATTCCTACAGAACAAAATGGAATGATCTCTTGGTAGCTCAACAGGTTGATGGGGCGAATGGAGATGGGTATTTGGATGGAGAAGTTGCTGATTATATTTCATCTGGGCTTTTGTTTTCAAACTGCCGTTTCTCAAGGTTTGATGCGAACTTTGATCCTTCCAATAAGGTTTTGGCGAAGGTTTCATCTGGCTATTCTCGTAAACATTTGCCTGACTGGGATATATTGGCGGAAAGAGCTTAAGCTATGGGCACTTCAGATGTACAAAACATTTCTCTTAGTGTTCACAGATTTGTAATTGTACTTGAGGCTGAGGCCGATAAGTGATTAGGCTAAATAGATGAATTTCTCTTAATGTGCACAGATTTGTAATTGTACTTGAGTAGGGTAAATGGATGAATTTAAAGAAAATAGCCTCCGACTTTATATTTCACATTTCTTTTGTAATATTTGGACATCAGTGACTGTACAGAGCTTTTTGATGGTTGTATTTGAAATAAGATATATTGGTTAAGCGGTCTCGGATATGGTTAATTCATAATTGCAGTATTTGTTATTTAATGCCCAGGCGATAGGTTAATTAGTTGAATATTTTTTTTTATGCAATTTCAAAATAATTATTTTAAATAATAAGTGAAAATAACAGCAAAACTGTTTATATTTGTCTGTTACATAAATAGTTGTTGTTTATATTTGTCTTTTACATAAATAAATAGTTGTTGTTTATATTTGTCTTTTACATAAATAATGGTTTATAATTTAAAATAAAAGTAAAAATATCTATGAAAAACAACTTGAAACTTATGATAATATATTATTTATCAATTTAAATAAAATAATAAAATTAAATATAAATATTAATTAAAATATATAATAAAAATATAGATGAAGTTGAGATGAAATTTTAATATTGCTAAAAGAGATTAAAGTTAAATGCAACTGGTTCGTAAATTGTAAATATTTTTATTTTTTAATTAATTAAAAAATTAAGGTTAAGAAAATGGTTAAATTATGAAAAAAAACAATAAAAACATGTTAATTTAATATTATTAAAAAAAAATCAGTTTAGTATAAGATTATGCAATATTAAAAAAATTACAAATTTTAAAATTATTTAAAAATAAATAAATTAAAATTTTAATTTAATTTAAAAACGTAAAGTTAAATACATGAAATAGATGAACTTTTTAAAATAAAATTAATTTTACAAAATTATAAAACTAGTTAAAGAAAGTTTTTTATAATAAATTATTAAAAATAAAATAAAATAAAAATATTATGTGAGATATATTCATCAAAGAGTGAACAATAAAGTTACGAGAGTAATAGTTAATTGGGTTTAGTTTATGTGGTTTGGAGGAATGATTGTTACAAGTGACATGTTGAGTTCATAATGAGTATATTGTTGTAATGGCTTCAAGTCCTATTATGACTCTCTATATGTATTGGAAAGTTACATTTGATTCAATTGAATAACAAAGAATTGTTTCAATTTGATGAATTTCTCTATATCCTCCTTGCAATTTGTTTTAGAGAAATCTTTATATAATATTTAATGTTATTGTAGAGCAATAAAGATTGAGTGCAAGATTAAACACACATGAGATAAAAATATATTTATATTAAATAACACGCCATCTGTGGGTGGGGTGGAGGAGGACGGAGAGACTTACATTGTGGAGTTTCCAATGTCCATTATCTGTGCAGGATAACAAGTGTGTAATGTGGAGTCTCCGATATCCAAACTTGCAGTCGCAGTGTGGAGTCTCCAATATCCACACTTGCAGTCGCAGTGTGGACTCGACGTCTCCAATGTCCATTATCGAACGTTAAATCCCACTACCCAAGCATACAAAGTGTGGACTCTCCAATGTAGAGTCTCCAATGTCCATTATCTAACGTTAAATCCCACTACCACAACTTGGACTTGGAGCTCAACTAGTACTTGAGGCGATAACATTTTTACTGGTTTCAAGTAATTCATCTTTCTTAGAAATTTGTACTAATTTCAGATAATTCATCTTTGTTTGAAATATGTTTACAAGATTAATTTTGCAGGCTACCATATGAAGCACATCATGGTTATAATATTCAGTAATTAGTTGGAACTATTGTCTACAAATGGAAACATGTTCAATGGCCACCATGTGATCATATTTTCACATAATGATGGCTCTAACTATGGTGTTTTTAGTATTTTTTTAAGATTTTTTCTCCATTTCCTTAGCGTAGCTTTTTCAAGAGAATAAATAGGGCTAAGAATAATACAGAAAAAAATAAAAATGAGGGGGAGGTTTTCCATGCATGAGATGCTAGGGCCATTGTCAATAATTTGATTTTCAGAAATATGCCTTTCATGTTCAAAAACCCAGTTATTCCATTCTATCCATTCTTTTTCACCCGCATGTGATAGGTGGATTTTGAAATGGTTCATGCCTTGTAGAATCCAGGTCAGGGCCATTAATGGTCATTTCCAATTTATATTGTTTTAATAAAACCTTCCATATATGTGTGCCTTGGTTAGATTTGTCTTTGTAATACATAATGGGTGTCACATTTTCTCACACCCATTTGAAGGTGATTGTTGCAGTTTGTTGGTTTGATTTTCATATCCCTCTTCTAGGTTCTGATATTTCTGGTGAAAAATTAATTTCTCATCAAAATTTTATTATTGAAAGGCACAATTTTTTTTTTTTTTTTTTTATAAGTAAGAGTTTGTATTAAATATAAAAGTCCTTCTCAGAACCAGGATCCAAAGTACATTAATAGAGTCATTCGGTTGTAATTACTGAACTGCTCCGTGAGGAGAAACCAGTTCAGCCAACCGTATATAGCAAGTAGCAAAAATTTTCTAACAGTTCTATAGAAAGCTAGACTTTTTAACTACCATGAGAGCCACTAGAACTAAAGTATGGGACAAGCATAGTATAATCTGGAACATACTCGAGCAAGAGGCCAGGCCAGGGTTCCTCGATGACAGGTGTCCCGCTGGTAGTCCACTGCATGTCCGTGGCGTTGTGGCTCTTGTCTTCGGGCACTTGGATGCTGCTGTCCTTCGTCTTTACTGCCACTGCCGAAACTGCAATATCGTCCCCTCCTTCATTGCTTACCAAAGTTGCCTTCCGCGTGAGAGCAATCATGGCCTCTGGATTACCTTCCTTCCCTTCGGATGGCATGCTTTCTTCTGTGGTAGCGTGTTGATGACTGCTCGCATGACCATTGGAGTTCTCGGAAGCATCTCGAGAATACTCAGGAGCGGCTGGAGGGGGAGTGGCTAGAAGCTGGAGAAGGACAGAGAGGCGTCCCTCCATCTGTTGGACCTGGAACTGTAGATCATTCACCCCCTCACAGAGCTCGAAAACTAAGTCATGGAGAATGGCGGAGTGTTCACGCGGCAGAGTGGGAGAGGGCGTCTTTAGATTGTGGCGAGGTCGACCATGGCGTGGTGTTGGAGGAGAGGAGGAATGCTTGACCCGGGGAGAAAGCCATGCCGGTGTCCAGGAGGTGTCAACAACAGCCAGACTGTCCGGACCTGGAGTGGATGAACCAGAGGGTGAGGAGGAAGTGCAGGGGCGTCATGGGTGCCATGGAGAGCCCCGATGTGGATGCATGCATTGACGAGGCATGGCGAGGCTCGACGTCTGCAAAGGGTCTGCAGAGCCAAGATGGAAGAAGAAAATCGCCCGAAATACCATGAAAATCACAGAGCCGGCATCGAAGCCACACCACCAAACGAGACTGCCGAATGAGTTTTGCATAGCTCTATGCATAGAGGTGGTCGAGGGGGGTGGGATTAATGCCCCTCCCATCAGCTTTGAATGCTAGTTAAAGCCCGGGGGTGGTGGCTGCGTGGGGCACGAGCCGAGCACATGGCTCCGTGCTCCGCTGGCCTCCCCCATACCTTGCCAAGTGGCCCGCAATACCACCCCATCCGGGGGCGAGTCGACTGTAGCTGCCTTGCGGATGCAATGTTGAAGAGTAGGATGCTCCGGTTCCTGCGTAGAGATGCATAGGAGATCTGATCCCGTCCAGGTAGTTCCTATATTGGCGAGCTCGTCTGCAACTTGGTTTGCCTGCCTTCGAACATGGGATGGGATGATTGCCTGTGTTGGCATTATTAAGCTGGAAAGTAGTTGTATACCATGGGAGAGCCTCCAACTTGGCGTGACTTTGTCCAGGTTTTCTCCCTTTAGGATGCGCTGTAAAATATTGATGATGATCTGTGAATCTCCTTCAACCACTAAATTATGAAATCCGTGTTCATTTGCCAGGTGCAAACCTCGGATCAAGCCCCAGAGCTCTGCTGCGTTATTTGTTGAGTGCCCCAAGGAGCCTGCGGCAATTAAGAGAATGTGGCCAAGGTGGTCACGGAGAACTGCTCCATACCCCGCCGCTCCTGGATTGCCTTTTGAGGCACCATCGAAGTTAAGTTTTATGAAGGGGGAAGGTNAGGGGGGGGAAAGGGGAGGGGTTGCCACTATTGGAGGATTATGAGTTCAGAAGGGGTGTTGCCCCCCGTGTCATCAGTCCAATGCTGCAGAGAGATGGTTTCCAGAACATGGTTACGACATTGATGCCAACAAGATTGCCAAGGTTGCGAAAAATTTCGAAAGACCCTCCGGTTCCGCTCTTTCCAAACTTGCCAAAGGATGAAGCCTGGAAGGAGTTGCCAGATCCTATTAAGGAGGGGGGAGTGGAACGCATGATCTCTCCATTCTGCAATGGTATCAATAATGCTTTCTCTTTGCCGATCTGTTTTGCGCATGATAATGGCCACTTGATCCCAGAGTTGGGCTGTGTAGGAACACGAGTTCAGGAGGTGATTCATAGTCTCTTCTGCACTTTCACATAATAGGCAGATGGAGGGTCCTATAAAACCTCTCTTTGAGAGAGTGTCCCAAGTGAGGATGCTGGAGTGGGAGATGAGCCATAGAAAGAAAGTGACTTTTGGCCAGTGCTGAAGACTCCATATTTTGCACCAGAGTTCGTTGGTAGGAGGGGGATTGATCTGGGTCAGAAGTTGGTAGGCCTCCTGCGTGCTGAAGGTACCTTTGGGGTGATGGCCCCATCGAAGAATGTCCTCTCCTTCCAGCTTGAGAATTTTCCGCTTGGACATCTCCTCCTGCCAGGGTCCCACATCCACCCTTATGTCCAGATCTATGCGCTCTTTGTCCAGGTGCCATTTGCGCCACTTATCCTCGGGAGAATTTTCCTGCCAGTAGTCAACCACTCTTTTCAGACCTGCCAGAGTAGCGCTTGGGGATATTTCTTCCGCCCAGGTTGTTTTGGCTAAAATGGGCCACTGCTGCCAGGAGTCCTGCCAGAAGAGAGCTGTTTCCCCGTTCCGAATTTCCCAGAAAGCATTTTGGGTGACCACTTGTTTGTTCTGCTTGGCCGCTGTCCAGATCAAAGATCCAGGTCCTTCCCCATCCCACCGTATTAAATTTTTCTCTGCTACGTGAGGCGTGTATTTTTTCCGTCAGAATTTGGCCCAGAGGTCCTGAGGTTGCTTAAGCCACCGCCACCAAATTTTTGCTGTGAGAACTTTGTTCATAATAAGGGGGTCACGCAATCCCAGACCTCCTTGAGCTTTGGGCTTGCAAAGTTTATCCCAACTGACCAGAGCGATCTTCTTCCCAGTATTGAAGCCTTGCCAGAGAAAATTCCTTTGGAGGTTTCTAATGATTGAGAGGACATGTCTTGGAGCTGCCATCGCCGAGAAGGAGTAAATCGGTAGGGCTTGAAGGATGCTTCGGAGGAGAACTAGGCAGCTGGGAAGATTTAGAACTATGAGGATCCAGGAGGAGATCCTTTTAGCGAAGGAGGAGAGAAGATGCTCCCACGAGGAGTTACGAAGAGGATTGTCTATCAGGGGGATGCCCAGATATTTGGACGGAAGGGAGCTTCTGCTGAAACCTAGGATTTCAGTGATGTAGCGTTGGATTGGAGGGGGCGTGTTGAAGAAGAAGATTTGGGACTTTTCCTTGTTGCATTCCAGTCCTGAAGCAGCACCAAAGGCTTGGAGAATGTCGAGAAGGGCATTAGCCTCACGAACCGTGGGGGTGCCCATTAGGAGCGAATCATCCACAAATTGACTATGCGAGATGGGAGGAGAAATGCCATGCAAGGGTAAACCTTTTAAGCGATTTCCTGCGAATGAAGCTTGGATGGAACGGCCAAGGCCCTCAGCCATGATGATGAAGAGGAAGGGGGATAGTGGATCGCCTTGCCTGATACCTCTTGAAGGAGAAAAAGTCCGGGAAGGGAAGCCGTTGACCAAAATGGAAAAGAAAGCTGAAGAAGTTAAGTTCATGATCCAGGTGACCCAGCTTTGGTCAAAACCGAAAGCTAAGAGCATGGACCGCATATAATCCCAGTTCAGCTTATCAAAGGCTTTGGAGATGTCCAGTTTAAGAAGCATACCTGGAGTTTTGGTTTTCTACAGAGAGTGGATCACTTCGTGGGCTAGGATGACGCTGTCCATTATTTGCCTGCCTTCAACATATCCTGATTGTTCTGGGGAGATGATAGTCGGTAAAATGGGCTTGAGTCTACTGGCTATGATCTTCGTTAGGAGTTTATATATTATGTTGCAGAGCGCTATAGGTTTGTACTGCTGAGGGTGTTGCGCCTGTCCCTCTTTGGGAATGAGAGCCAAAAAAGTTGAGTTCAGAGCTTTTAGAATCTGTCTGGAGGCTCGGGAGTCCTCAAGAATCTCCCATTCCTCGTGCCTGATCATTAGCCAACAATGATGGAAGAAGTCACTGGTAAAGCCATCTGGTCCTAGAGCTTTGCATTTAGGTGTATCCTGAAGCGCTTGATCTACTTCCTCAAGTGAGATAGGTCGTAGTAAGGCCAGGTTTTGTTCCCTCGTGACAAGGGAGGGAACATGCTGGGTTATTTTGGCGATGGCTTCATGCCTGTCCTGGATAGGTTCGGTGAGGAGGTTTTGATAATAACCAACCAGAGCTGCTTCCATATCCTCATGTGAATGAAGGGGCTCCCCATTGGCGGAGATCAGGCTTGTGATTCTATTAGTGTGCCGTCTTTGAATAGTTGTCCTGTGGAAGAACTTGGTGTTACGGTCTCCCTCCTTGAGCCACCGGATGCGCGACTTTTGCTTCCAGAGGATCTCTTCTTGTTTCTTTCTGGCTGCTAATTGTTGGGTGACGACTTGTTCCTGTTCCTTTAAATCAGAGGTAAGCCCCTGGGTTCTAATCTGCTCCTGGATTTCTCTCATGCGATTTTCTAATTGTTTTTGGGACGCAAAAATGTCCCCAAAGGTATTCTTATTCCAGATTCTGAGTGTCTGTTTTAGATTTTTTAATCTCTGTTGAAATCTGTACATTTTGGATCCTTGGGTTATCTCGGCCTCCCTCCACCATTTCTGAATGTTGGTTTGGAAATCTGGGTGGTCGAGCCAAAATTKCTYAAATCTAAAAGGTTTCCTTCCTATTGCAGTTGGAAGATCTATCCAGAGYTGGATGGGCCAGTGGTCCGATCCAGGGATGTCCAAGATTGAGGCCTCCATGCCTGTGYCGTCCATCATGAGRGAGTCCGAGATGAGGAATCGKTCAAGCTTGCAAGCTATMTGATGTGTACCCGTTCTTCGATTTGTCCAAGTATGAATGCCATTAATAGTGTCCAGGTCGATGAGGCCGTGGATATCTATGAAACTGTTGAAATTGCTAGTTTCTTGGTCCAATCTTCTTGAGCCACCTCTTTTCTCTTCCAGACTGTGGATGAGGTTGAAATCACCTCCTATGATCCATTTATTGTGCTGGTGTAAGGCAGCTAGGAATTCTAGGTTTTGAAGGAAGGCTGCTTTTTCCCCTGTTGTAGCTGGACCATAGACATTGGTTAAATGTCCCGGTTTATCAGAACCGATGAGTCTGTAGTCCATAGTGATGGACCCTCGTGTAGCTATGAAGTTCTCGAGCAATATTGAATTTATATTCCAGAGGATGTCTAGTCCCCCTGCTATACCTGTGGCATCTATCGCAACAACTGCCCCTTTCTTCCAACAGTAGGGGAGTAATTTATCCACATCTTCTGAGGCACATTTTGTTTCCCGCAGAAGGACGATGTCAGGTTTTTCTACCATGATCAGCTCGCGTAGCAATTTGTGCTTGCTACGCCCGTTGAGGCCTCTGATGTTCCAAGAGATAATCTTCATGATGATGAGGGGTTGGGGAGGGGAGGAAAGCTATCCGAGATAAGGTGGATTTGGCCTGAATTAACCATGAAGTGCCCAATTTCTTGTATAAGCTTGTTGGTGGATTTTCGTCCTCTTCTCTTCTCATCTTTCTGGGTTTTACCAGTGCTTTTGGATTGACTGCTTTGGATTCCCAACCCTTGATTGGCTCTGGCTGTGGATCCAGTGGAGGAGTTGAGATATACCTTATGCACCTTTCGTAATTGATCTCTGGGAATTGTGAAAAGTTTCTGCTGTCTATACGCATGCTCAAGATGTTCCAGATCCACCCCTGCTAGATCGGGCTCTTCTAGTTCCATTTCCGTTTCTTCGTTCTCTGCGTCCACAGGATTGTGGATTTCCTGATTCTCACTTGGGGGGGTAATTTCTGCTTCCTTGCTCAGAGGGTTTTTGTCTTCCCCTTGCTTGGGAGTTTGAGAACCAGTGGCCGGTGGTGGCCCGTTTGGCGGTGGATGCTCTGCAGGGTTTTCAGGCTGGTCTTGCAATGCTATGAATCTATTGCTAGTGAAAGGATCCTTACTTACCTGGGCTGGTTGTCTTCTGCCTCCCGGTCACCTTTTTCTTGTGGGTTGAGTGAAGCCGTCCTTGTCTTTGTTGCTGTCTGGGTTTCCTTCTTTTGGAGCATTGTTGAGGGGGCATTCTCTGAACAGGTGTCCATGCTCATGACACCTACGACAACGGAATGGAATATCCTCATAATCAATGGTCTGGACCCAGTCCTCATCTTGATATTCCAGAATGATGGAACCAGGAAGTGCCTTAGTTATATTCAAGTAAACGCAGATACGAGCATAGGAGGTATAACGCCTTTGCTTCGTGGCCTCAGACGATTTGACATATATGCCAATGGTGTTACCGATACCCGCCAAAACCTCCTCAAGCCAGAAATCTTGTGGAAGAGAGTATAATCTGATCCATACAGGCGCATGAGCAAAGTCTTCCTTTTCGGGGCTAAACTTCTCCATCCAGAAGTGCAGGAAGAGGCCTGCCGAGTTGAAGAAATATGGTCCTCCGTCGAAGACGCGGTTACGGTCTTCAAGATTGTAGAAGATTATTGTGAAAAATCCTTTGGATCCTAGTTGCAGTTCATAGTGACCCTTTGGCTTCCACCAGTACTGGATCCAGCGGATCAGATCTCGTTCTGAGGGCCAAAGCCCTAAAAACTTTCCCACAAGGGCGTAATCTCTCATGAATTGTTTTTGCTCTTCAATGCGTGGTGAACTAATCACATATTTGGGGGCTTGTGGAGCTTGTGGGATACACTTACCAGGTTTCCATGGAGCGGTCGTTGTGGGGATAGAGGCTGCTTTCTCGTGGTCAATCTCCATTTCTCGGTCCTTGGACGCGCCTTCTTCCCATATGGTCGAGTATATGTCTGGCGGCGGCTCAAAGGCCGGCCGCTTTGTCCTTTCCGCATCTTTGCCGCCGGCTGTAGCTTGAATGTAAGAGCCGCTTGTCGGCCCTCCTCCGCTGGGTGGCGGATGCCCCAATGGGGCCATTATTGGACCCCCGCACCGCGAAAGATCTGCAGAACCCTAGTTCGTCGATCAAAACCTAATCACTCGCTCGACAGGATTCTATATCTACTTATTTGACATTGTGGGCATCGCAAGAAGATGATTAGTGCATTCCTAACTTGGCTCTACATGACAGTAGACATATTCCAGGACCTACTGAAAGGCACAATTTTAGACATAACAAAAAAAACTATTAATAATAGAAACAACCAAAACTTAAAAAAAATAAAATATTATTTGACGGGTAAAGAAAGATCCAAATTCCAACCTTGATGTGTAAAACATGATCCAAATTCGGCTCAAAGAGTTAGTTTGTATAGAAGGCGACATTTTAAATTTAATTATTTTTTTTAAATAATTTTAAAATTTGTAATTTTCTAAATATTAGATAACCTTATACTAAGCTTACATTAAGTTGATTTTTTTTAATACTATTAAAAATTACATCATGATTTTTTTTGTTTGTTTGATAATTTAACTATTTGCTTTTAATCTTATTTTTTAATTAATTAAAAAAATAAAAATATTTGTATGATAAAAAAATTCCATTTAACCATATTCTATTTTAATAATATTAAAACTTAACTCAACTTCATGTATATTTTTAATATATTTTTTAATTGATATTTGTTCTATTTTAATAATATTAAAACTTCAACTCAACTTCATCTATCTTTTAATTGGTATTTGTATTTAATTTTATTAAATTTTATAAATAATACATTATCATAAGTTTTAAGTGTTTCATAATAATTTTTACTTTTTATTTTGGATTATAGATAATTATTACATTAAAAAATGTTTAAGAGATTTGTATAAGGAGATTTGCTACTAATTTTACTTGTTTAATGATATTATTATTTCTTGATATTTATAAATAGGAAAAATTGAAACTAGTTAAAAGTGGAAATAAAAAAAGTTTTAAAAAAAATCTATATTTGAAAAAATATGTGGTCAAATGATTAGATATTGCCTCAATTATTGAATTGATTCATCTCTCTAATTGTAATTATTAGTAAATTTTGGTATTGGAATTATTTTCTATATGTGAAGTGTGACTCTCATGCACTTAATCTTTTGACTTTATTTGATGATATTGTTGATTGTTGATATTTATAATAATAATAATAATAATAATCTATTTTTAAGGTCACTATCAAGCCACACCAAATTGGTGTATGAGACCCCCTTGTTTGTGGAACAAGGAACCCCCCTCTATGGAGGTATACATACCCTACCCCCCTCTGGATTTGAACTTATGACCTTTTAAGAGGAAATACATATTCTTAACCATTAGGCCCACTCTTTGTACATAGTACAAATTGAAATGGCCAAAACTTGTGATGACATGTTTTTAAAAAAATGTGTGGTGATAAGTTGAGATTAAATAGACTTTTTTATATAATGAAAAAATTTATTAGCGAAGATAACCGACTCATCATTGTTAGTTCTTTCACTTTTACCACATGATTATTAACATATTTCTTTAAGTCCTAGAAAAATGAGCTCTTAACCAAGAAGAAGAACTTTTAGATCATACTCTAAGACCAAAGATTAAATAAACTCTATCACCAATATAATAAATTAAAATAATTAGTAAATTAATTATTTAAAATAAATAAAATCACATTAATAAATTTATATAGATAAAAATAGTGTATTAAACGCATAATATAAGAAATGGTTTCATATTTAAATAAATAAGTATATTTGGTTATTTAATATTGTTTATTATCATGATTATTATGAGTGTATTTGTGTTTTATTTTAATATTTTGTTATGTTTTTATTTTATTTTTTAAAACATATTTTTATTAGGTGGCTAAATCAATCATAACTTATTTGTCATTTGAGAATGAGGATAGTCATCATTGGTTGTCATTCAAATGGAGCTGACTCATCTTTGCTATTCCGACTCATCATAGTTATTAAAGGAAAATCACCCCACTTGAAATTAGATGTGGTATATAAGGGGTAGATTTTCACTTCATAAGAGATTGTTTTCTTACATCCAAAGAAGACTATTACTTCTTAACCAATCATAAGTTATTTTAAATCTTACTCCAAACCCATAACCTAAATAATATTGAACATTGTCATTAGTGTGACTACAACATTAATTTCGTATACTTTCCAATAACCTCTAATTCTATACATAAAACTAAATAACACTTCAATTATAATTTAACATAAATTATCATCATTTCAATATAATTATTATATTTGTATAATGTTTTCCATCATCTTTATTAGTAATTAATTGATTTCCCTCCATCTCAATGTCCTACTTTGTGTTATATTAATGATAATAGCTACCTTTTCATTTTATTTTCATATTTAAGTTACATCTATGACATGCGGGCCTCATCTAGGTTGGAAGAATCGTATAGATAGTCAATGTTTTACACTTGGAAGTGGGTATTGAAACACGAGCATGTGTGGTTTCTGTTGGAAGATTGGTTGTTGTCATTGATGTCAACCCTATTCATGGGTTTTGGACCGCAAGATTGATAAAGGTATTTGGACATGAAGGACAATGCAAATGCATATACAACACCCATGAATGGATAGTATACATCATGTTGTTTCCGGTGATATGTGGCACTTCACGTGGATCCTCATGGTTGAGGAGAAATGAATTTTTGAAGATGACAAAGTGAATTGAAGAAGGAAGTACATGTAGGCCCTGAAGATAATTAAAGAAAAGAATTACAAAATAAGAAAGTGTCAGGTCGGCCCTAATGTTAAAATGAAGTGACATAAATGGTATAAATAAACATCATTATACATTCATTTTGATACAAGTTGAATTTAAGAGGAAATAAGAAGTAAAGAAGGTTGGATTTCAAGGGAGGATGAAGTTTTTTGGTGATGTGTTCTAAGGTGTGTTATTTTCAGGTCATCCTACCATTTTTGCTATAACTTTTTTTCTAGAACGATTCAGGTGGTGAAATCGCTATGGTTTTGAGAATACATATCAAGGTACCTTTGGTAAAAAATATAGCTCTTTATTCTCTATAGTTATGAAGATACACTCTGTGGAAGATAGGGTTTGTGACCAGTCCTGAAGCTAGTCAATAAACAAGTGTTCCAGGTAAAACAGTCATAACGTCTTCATCAAGAATCCAAATGACGTGGGACGAATTTCATTGGAAAGAGTACGGAATGTAGTTTCTTGTGTGCGAGTTTCTGAATCGAATGTTAAACATTGAGCACGGGGCATTATGTACAAGTTCAGTCTCCTAAATAGACCAGAATTGAATAAAGTCTACCATTCTTTCTATAACTTCTTTTTGGGGAGGATTCAAGGAGTGAAACTTGGATGAGTTTCAGAGAATACATTGAGTAATATTATATACAGGATCAGAGTACTCTAAGAATTGAAGAATTTCAGAAATTGAATAAGTCTCAAGAAGCATTATCAAGTTCTATATGATGATTGGTTGACAGTGATGATTTAATGTAAAGTTTTATTATCTCTCATATATTATTGGGTGGAATGAAGGGGAAAGGATGGAGAGTTCAACTCTCTCTTGATATTGGAGGATTGTATATTCCTCTTGGAGGTTTATCCCTCCCTTTACATTTGGAAGCTGTAGCTACCTTTGGAAGTGATTACTTCCCTTGAACAATAACTATTGATTATTTCTCATATATTGTGCATGGTGTATTGGTGTAACTCTTATACTGTTGTTCATTTCTCATTGGATATAGTTGAATGGTATAAGTATAAGTTGAAAAAGGTTTTAAATTGTACTTGATATTGATTCACCCCCCTCTCAGTATCAACAATTGGTATCAGAGCAGGTTACCTTTAGTACAGTTTAACCACTGAAAGGAAGATCCTAAGAAGAAATGGAAGACAAAATTCCAAATGGGATTCCACCATTTGATGGAAGTAATTTTGAATACTGGAGTAATAGAATGGAAACTTACTTGAAATCTCTTGGGGCAGATGTTTGGTTCTCAGTTGCTTCA
>ML781471.1:737833-750004 GCA_009831015.1 Picea engelmannii | reverse complement strand
ATTATAGAATAAGATGGTGTAGTTTAGAAAGACGAGCATTTTGCAATTTTCTTAGAGGATTTTTCTATGAACATATGGCGACACTCAGTGACGTTATGTCCTACACATATCAATAGTGGCAGAAGAGTATCGCTGACACAACCAATGTTGTGTATTATAAATGCTTGTGCGGAGAATGCATGTCAGTTATGGTCGTTTGGTTTTGTGCATATGTATGACGAATTGTGATAGGGGATGTAATTTGGATGATATCGCAGTGATTTGTCAAAGGTTGATTTTTTTGGATGTACACAAAAGGTAGCGATTTAGAGCTTGTGTGTTGTGCGAGAAGCATAGTTGTGTGCAGGGCAGAGATATGGCTATTGAAAAACCTCTATCCAAACTCAAAAGTGGGAAAGTAAAAAGGTTTGTGACTAGCAGATTTTCCAAAGGAAAATAGATTGGAGACATGGGATTACCCCAAGGACAAGAACATGATGTCAATTTTCTAAAATGTCTTTTATAGATATATCAGATACCTTTCGAATAGCAATAGCCATAATAAAAATCCATCGAGGAGTCTATATATAACAAGTACATTTGCTTGAAACTAATTCTACATGTGTATGTTTGCTCCTAAATCGGAGAAAATCAATTTATTATAAACCAGTGACCCATTTTGAAAATTATGTCACTTGTCACAATAACGGATGCAAAAAATATTGGAAATGTGGAGGTGTTGAAGTGTAGCAATGTGGGAGGGTGACCTATGTGGTTTCTTTGCACAAGGATCAAAAAAATATCGTCTTAAGTACACCAACTATAGTTGTGTGGGGTGCACGAGGATTCAAAATAGACTGAGAGAATGCTTTCTCTATTATCAATCCTTGTGTAGGATTCTAGACTTTTGACCCTTGTGTTGAGAATGCATGTCATTTATGGTTTGGCATCGGCAGAGTTGGTTGTATAGACATATGTGCAATTTGCAGAGCGATGTAATCAACACTTCCACATAGGTCTATGTTGCACATAGTCGATACTTTATCTATTTAGCATTTGTTCTATATTCAAATCTTGTGCAGAGAATTGATACGTTTGTTCTTTATGAATTGTCATATTTCTGCATCTAGCATCATGTTTGATAGTGTGTGCTCTTTGTATAGTTCAGTTACTTGGTTTCATTCAATTTTGCATTGGCATTGGTGTATTGTTTAAGCAAACCAATTATCTCTTATCAGTTGTATTATTGGATCAAATGGTTGAATGAAATATTATTGATGTGCATCATATAAAAATGTTTTTTTACTAGCAAATTGTCCAAAGATAAATAGATCGCAGATCTATAATTTTCCCAAGGCCAAGAGCATGATGCACATCCGTCAAAATGTCTTGTACCCGTATATCGACTACCTTTCGAATAGAAATAGAGATAATAAAAAACCATCAAGCAGTGTATGAATAAGCAACACATTTTCTTTCCAATGCTTCTAGATGTGTGTCGTTTCCTCCTAAATTGGAGAAAATCAATTTACGATAAATTAGGGACATATATTGCAAATTACATAACTTGTCACAATTAGTGATCCGAAACTATTGGAAATGTGGAAGCGCGAAGGTGTAGTAATGCGGGAGGATGACCAGTGCAGGTTCTCCACACAAGGATTAAAAATAGAAAGTATTAAGTGCACCAAGTATAGCTATGACAACTTGGAAGTACTTAGTGCGGCCATGTCTTGCACACCTTGACAATGGTAATGGAATGTGGCTAAGATAGCCAATACTGTGTATTTTCAATGCTTGTGCATAGAATTCATGTTGATTATTATTGTGCAGTTTGGCACCTGCTATTGCAAAATCTCTATCAAACATCAAAAGTGGCCAAGTAAAAACCCTTTTGACTAGCAAATTATTGAAAGACAAATAGATCGTACAGTTGGGATTACCCCAAAGCCAAGAGCAAGATGTCAATCCAATAAAATGTCTTTTAGTCATATATTGGATACCTTTTGAATAACAATAGGCATACTTGAAAATCATCGAGCAATCTACAAATAAGCATTACATTTGCTTGGCACTTCTTCTAGATGTGTTTCCTTTCCTCCTAAAGTGGAGAAAATGAATTTATCATAAATCAATGACCTATTTTTCAAATTACATTGCTTGTCACATTGATAGATGTGGAAGTATTGGAAATGCGAAATTGTGGAAGTGTAGCAAAGCGGGAGGATGACTGGTATAGGTTCTCCACTCAAAGCTTGAAAATAGATTGTCTTAACTACACCAAGTATAGTTTTGCAAACTAGATGAGGATTCAAAATCGAATGAGCGAATGCTTTCTCTATTTCCAGTATTTGTGCAGGATTCTAGACTTTCGAGCCTTGCCCTAAGAATTCATGCCACTTATGGTTTTCCATTGGAAGAGTTGGTTGCATAGACACTTGTGCTATTTGCAGAGCGATGTCATCAGTACTTTGGCATAGGTGTGTGCTACAAAGAGGTGATACTTGTCTATTTATCAATCGGTCTATATTCAAATCTTGTGCAAAGAACTGTTACATCTGCTCTTTCCACACTACTGCAGTTCCACATCTCGCATCATGTTTGATAGTGTGTGCTCTATGCATAGTACAATTACTTGGATTATCCAATTTTGCATTGGAATTCTTTGGAATACTTATAGATGCATGGTGTTTCCTATATTGAAAATTACATCACTTGTCAAAATAAGGGTTGTAGAACTGTTGGAAATGTGGAGGCACATAAGTGTAGCAATGCAGCAAGATGACTCATGTGGGTCCTTCGCAAAAGGATTAAAAATAGATCGTCTTAAGTAGACCAAGTATAGCTATGAATATGTGGAGACACTTGGTGCAACCATGTCTTGGGAACTTTGGCAGTGGCAGAGGAATATCACTAGCACAACCAATATTGCGTATTTTCAATGCTTGTGTAGAGAATTTGTGTCGGTTATTATTGTGCAGTTTTTCACCTGCTATTGTAAAACCTTCATCCAACCTTAAAAGTGGTGAAGTAAAAAACAATTTGACTAGCAAATTATCAAAGATAAATAGATCGCATACCTAGGATTACCCTAAATCCAAGAGTAGGATGTCAATCTGTTAAACTGTGTTTTGCACATGTATTGGTTACATCATCGAGCAGTTTACAAATAAACAACACATTTGATTCGCATTGCTTGTAGATGTGTGGCCTTTCCTCCTAAATAAAAAAAAAAAATCAATTCATCATAAATCAATGTCCTAGTTTTAAAATTACATTGCTTGTCACAATCACAGATGTTGAAGTATTGGAAATGCGGAATTGTACAAGTGTTGCAATGTAAGAGGATGACATGTGTATAAAAATAGACTGTCTTACGTAAACCAAGTATACATGTGTGTACTGTAAGAATTCATGCCACTTATGGTCTGGCATTGGCAAATTTGGTTGCATAGACACTTTTGCAATTGGAAAAGCGATGTCATCAACACTTTCACTTAGGTGTATACTGCACATCACTAGTACTTTGTCTATTTAGCACTTGGTCTATACTCAAATATTGCGTGGAGAAATGATACATCTTCTCTTTCCGGAATGTCATGATTAAGGATCTCACATCATGTTTGATAGTGTGTAATCTATGCATAGTACAGTTACTTGGTTTTATTCAAACTTGCATTACCATTGGTGTGGTTTTTAAGCAAATCAGTCCTCTTTTATCAACTGTGTTGTTGGATCAAATGGTTGAATGAAATATTCTTGATGTGAATGATATATGAAAAAAAAAATTAGTGCTTGCTTGTTATTTTTCTCTTTCAAGGGTGGATTAAATTCGTCAAGAGATTTTTCAGAAACTATGTATATGGAAAAGGAACCAAAGAAAAACAAGGACAAAAACAAAGTTTTTTTTTTTTTTTTTTTTNTTTCCGGGTTATTGGATGCTATAGTCATAACTTGAGCATCATCTTAATTATATAAACTTAATGAAATCATGTTTTCATATTCTTGTTACATATTTAGGAAGTTCTTTTTTATGTGTTGGATCAAGAAATTGTGTGGGGCATTGCAAGCAGTTGATATAGCTGATATTTTGGTCACAAAGAAAATAAAATATCGACAATTTACATTGTGTTTGCATCTCACTTCCATCCATTGACATTTTTGTTTGACTTATTCGATGTGCATTACATCGAAACAATCGCCAATGTTTAGAAAGAGAATAGGACAAAGAAAGAAACATGGAACAAGAGTGGTAGAGGTGTGTTTTTTAATTTCAATTGTGTACTATTCATTTGTTGTATTTCATGTGATTTTGACATAAGCGTCTATTTTCATGTTCATTGAATTTGGTGCACTACTTTCACATGAAAATAAAATAGAGCAATTTTAGGAGAGCAAGAAGTGACAAGAAATGCATGAGAAGAAACTCAAGAACAACGTGCCAAGAGGACGTATGTCTGTAATAATTAGACAAGGAACAACCCTTTTTTTTGGTAAACTATATGCAAATGCAACAATATATATCGATACTATATAGTACTGTGTATAATCCAAAGTGTATATTGCATCCATGGCTATCATATCAGTAGTGAGTTGAAAATTTATTGTTTGTCAAGATTTGATGTGCACAACTCCAATTTATCTGCATATTGAATGTTTTGTAGCGGAGTGAATAAATTTTTACCAGAGATGATCTGGGAATTACACAGACGTGCTAGCCTTCTATCATATGTAAATGGACAAGGTATTGAATCAAAAGTCTTGGTCTTGCATTGATTGGTTGATCGTGCATTGACAAAGTAATAAACATATAACATTAAAATAGATAACCATTGAATTGAGAAAATATGTGCTAGATTGCAAAATATAATCAAAGTTTAGATTATTTTCATTTGAAAAGAACAACATACACAAAGGTAGACTAATACATTTCATAGAAATATGCTATGTACTTTGCTCATTTGAACAATGGTTGCATGGATTTGGGCCATAGATTCTGTATTATTAATATGTACTTGTCATGTCATTTAACACTTATTTGTCAAAGTGCAATAAGATTTGGAAAAAAGATGATCTTATTTGTTTCTATCTGTTAACACTATCGATTGATGTAGTTAGTGTTATCGAGCAACAAAAGGAGAAAGCAAGGAAAGTGTTGACATTTGGTGCACGATGGCTTATTTTTCCAGAGATTGCACCCTATTACAAACTTCTAACACTAACATTTGGTACTTAGCAATTTTTCCAAGCTATTGACTTGGTGGTGCTCATATCATGTTGTGTTGGGAGGACAGAAAGATGTTATGTTGAATTGTGAGCGGTGTGAATGTGGCTAGGTTAGATACCTGCATGCTGCTTGAGTAAGTGCAAACCATTTTTCTAGTTTTTTGTTGCATCGGTGAACAACTTTTGGAATTGTTATCCATCATTCCTAGCGATAACTAAGGAGATGATGTCTCTAGGCCCTCGGGTTGCAGACATGGAGTACCAAGAAGTAGATGAGAAGGAAGAGACCCTTGTCATACCACACATCACCATTGGATCAATGTAAGAAACATCCACTGCACTATCTTGGCTCACAAAGGACAACAAGTCTTGCTCCATGAGGTAACACGTCTGGTGTCATTCTAATAAATCAAGCATTTGAACATGTTGCAAAGGGTCCTTTCTTGATGTTGAAAACGTTTTCTTGGAAATTATGCCTTTTTCCTCATTTCACCTTGGTGGTTGGCATGTTTTCCTAGAAAGTGGGCCACCCTCGGGAAAAGGGATGCTACTAGGGATATCCTTAAAGTGTCATCGTACCATTCTCATCCATACTTGTCATTTTCCACACTTCTTTCCTTTTGTCTGCTCATATTTTTGGTTTTCGGGCATTACTAACCCAAGAAAGGATTGTTCCTCATTTCATGGAAACAGGGGTTGTTCCTCATTTCATGGAAATAGGGGCAACTGCTATAAAATAATAAGAAACTAGTGTTGAAAATAAAGTGAACACAACAAATAAAGACCATCAAAATTCGATCCCACTCTAGCTCTACTTACTCAATGATTGCCTCGATCCCAAATTAATGTTAAATCTTGGAAACCCTAAAAGGGGGACCCTCAAATTTGAAAACTACAAATGAAAGCAAGAATTGGAAAGATGGAAAAAAGGGGTTTGGAAAAAGGTGGCACACAAATAGTGTGTAACTCGAGAGAAATCACACCCTCAACAAAGGCACCCATAAATGAGACAATACGAGCCCTTGTATGTCAAGAAACCCCATGCCCAAAAGTTACACACCCCCATCCACTTCACGCTCTCTTACATGACTTAGAAAGAGTCATGTTGGGAAACACTTCTTGACTTGGGGAATGATCTACCCAATAGGTCACCATGACAACCCTCCCATACTTAAATTTGTCAAGTTGTATAAGGGCTTTGAGCATTTGTTAATTTTGAAAAGGGGGAATTCAATGCACATGTTTGGGTGGTTCTTTTATTAGATATGGCTTACTTCACATGATGTGTATGAATTATGGATCCTTGGAGGGCGAATATGTTTGTCTTTCCATGGATTTTTCAGGTGGAAGTCTATTCATGAAGACAAAACGTTGCTTGGACCTTCATTGGGTCATGTAGCCAACAAGTTGGATGATGCACCCCCTCTCATTGGACACATGGGAGATAGAGAATTTCCTTTAGAGGTACTTGGACACCATGATATGAGCATTCTCTATCACTTTTCACCCTAATGTTGGTCTAGGAGTGCGCAAAACATCACCTTCTATGCCCTAGACATCACATGAGGGCTAGGGTTTTGATGGGGTTTCTCATGGACGATGGTGTTGTGACATGGTTTGAAGGAAAGAGAGACACTTAGCATGCATTAGAGCACTTGGTGTCATAGCTTATGGAATTTGGAGGCCCAATGTTCTTCGCCAAAAGCTTCAACGTCTCTTTAGAAGGCCTAACGTCACCCTTTAGGGCATGACCTCACCCCTAAAAGGGGAACTTTACTTTGTGATTTTTTAATTTTAAGTTGTAAAAGACAAATAGGGAGGTCAACCTCTCTAATTTGATGTTGAATTTTGAAAAAGTGGACAAATTGGTTTTTGGGTGATCTCTTATAAATATATGTCACTTTCATTTCATTTGGATCATAACTCACTTGAGAATTACATATTACATGGCTGAAATTTTCGCCCTATTTGGGAATTTTGCACTATCTATCTATTGAATATATCTTTGTGATGCTATTACTTGTCTATTTTTTAATAAATTAAGGAACTACCTCTTGGATGCTTCTTGGTATTTTTGGTGGAATATACTTGATAAAGAAGGGTTTATTCATGGTATTCTTGGAATTGGTAAGGAATTTTTGCATTTATTGTTTCGTTTCCTTTTTTTCAAGCATTAATTCATATAGACCCTTAGAGGAGTATAAAGGTATACACCCCCCATCAATTCTACATTGTTATCTTTGAATAAGCTACTTTGCAAAGGTTGCTACAAGGAGTAAAAAAGGCTTACACCCTTGTAGATTTACCTTGCTAGGTTTGTTTGCTCTAGGGATTAAAAGAGCTTACACCCATAGAGAAGTAATAAACCTAGATTTTAAATAAGAGACTTCATTGCCCAATTGATTAAGCACTAGTCTAATTTACATTGGATATATAAAATCATTGCATTGGTATATGTGAATTGTTGAGATATTGTAATTTTCTAAGTTGGAAATATTATACATGCTATAAGCTTATTTGTGCCCTAAGGGTGTCTTCTTTAGCTAAGTATTTTTCTTCGTTGTTAAAAATTAATGCTACAACCATTAGGGCTGCAACAACATCCTCTAAAACTCTTTATTTACCCACCATTCTGCCAGGCTGCTAAATTGAAGCTTTGAATGACCTGAAACACTAAATTGTCAAACCAGGGTTGGTAAACTTTGAGCTGATACACAGTATGTGCAGGTAAGTGTCTAGTCTCTATCTGAATGCTATCCTAAGCAGAAAACACACACTTATTCTGAGAACTTGAATCTTAATGACTAACTTGAAACTGAGCATTTCCTATTTAAGTCATCAACAGAAAAACAGTTTTGTGCTCAAATGCTGGTGCTGCTATTTCTATTCAAAAGTGTGGTTCCACAAAATTATGTTACCTCTATGTCCAATCATCTACCATCATCATTTCTGTTTAAGTCATGACACGAAGAGTATTTTTGAAAATGCATTCATTCCGAGCATCAGAAATAAATCTAATTCTGTCTACAGGAAAACAGAGTACTATCCTACCTACTGGTACCAGGAGCTCCCTTTGTTCTAACTGTAATCTAACTGTTCTAAGAAAGCAAGGTAACTACTGTCTAACAAAGAAAAGTGCATGCTAATTCTGAGTTATGTTTGAATCGAAAATGAAAAGCCAAACACACCACATTCGTACTCTAAACCCTACAGGCATCAGTCATGCATTTTGTATTCACCAACGTAAAAGATAACAGTATGTGGGAAATGATTCTGTTGGAGAACGATTACACACAATTCTGAAACGACTAAATCTCTGACACACTGTGAGCTACAGATATACCATTCATATAAGCAAAGGCTAACACTCTGAAATGACTAAATCTATGAACGTTAAGCTATCTCGTATGCAAGTGCTCAAACACTGAAATGAACTAAATCTGAAACAGAGTAACACGGCGACTTGCACCAGTTTGGCGGGCCCAACCAAACAGTACAAACGTCGGAGGAAAGAACCAGAATGAACTACAACAGTTTATGCAAACATTGTATAATCTTTACGCTCCATTAACTCATAAGAAAAATACTTAGATCGTATAACAGTCGGGTAACATCATGTAACAGCAGTTTGTGTATTCAAAGTATATGCTCACGACATAATATAATTCAACAACAACCTGTTCTAAGGAGTGATCCCGGGCTTATATAGAAATTCTACTCATAATAGTCTAAAACAACGATACATAAAACAAACAGGTCCCTCTGTTCATAACAGTCTTGAAATCAAGTTTTTAAAACGTACTTCACATCTTCGTGACACGTAGTGTCACGAAGTGTGAATGATGAAGAATCACGACCCAGGTTTATCATTATGCCTTCGAGCACCCTGTGGCGATGACTCCAGCTGTCATGCGAACCCTCTGTCTCCCATTTGGACCATAATGCACAGATCTTGAGCGGCTCCATTGGTATCTCCACGGGTACGAGTTGGTACCTGGTACCGGCATCCTGTTCCAAAAATAGCAGTGGTACCTAACCCAAGCGATATTAGTTCCAATACCAATTTAAAGCATTGAAGTGCATAAAAATAGCTTGAAATGCAAAGATACCTTAGGTAACCCCATTGAATGGTAGGGAGATGTTAATTATGTCAAAACGAGGCCAAAAGGGTGGTACTGGCATATAAATGGAGGTCTATGGTATATAATATAGGCAAAGAACATGATCAAAACCGGGGACCAACATGCCCCCACACTGAAGTCCTTGCCTGTCCTCAGGCAACAAAAATCAAAAACTGGTAGCCATCAAAGGGTTGCAGCGACTGCAACCATCATCTGTAGCCTCTCCTACTTCTTCAGATTCCTAATTTCTTTCTTAAGGACCCTGTTGATTATAACATGCTTCCTAGCAATCCTCTGAAGTTGTCTGTTCCTTTTGAAAATATCCTTATTCCTCTGCTTCAGCCTTTCAACTTTGGATAAGAGGTGATTTACCCTGAGCTTCAGGAGTTCATTTTTGGTTTTCACATGTCTGTCCAATACACGGTACTCATGCAACTTCTCCTTCAATCTGTTGTTCTTGCTCTCTAGTTTCGCCACCATTGGCTTCAAGGACCGACTGGAGGAGAGCTCGCAGTGGGTTTCAAATGTTTGTTCTTGTCTGGGCTGTGCTGGAGGGCTAGACGCATGGGTAAACTCTTCGGGACTCTGAGCAGGGGTGTGGAATTTATTGGAATTATGGTCTGAACTAAATTCAGGAGTAAACTGATCTGGGCTGTGCTCATAAGTGCCAACTGGATCAAAATTATGGTCTGGGCTGTGTTCATGGGTGAACTCATTTGGGCTTTGTTCATAGGTGTTAGCTGGACTAGGTCCGGGAGTGGGCTCTTTTGGCATCTGAATAGAGGTACCGGTTGGTACTTGGATGGACTCATTCTGCACAATTTTATTGGGTGTAGTGGCCCGTCGATTGGTTCTACGATTTTTTCGAATGAGCTGGGACAAAGTCCAAGTCATCTCAGATGGCTTCGGGGCCTCCTCGTGACCATCTATACTTTCCAATCTTTCTTGTGGGGGGTAACTGGGTACCAAGTTGTCCATTCCCGAAAATAAGCTTTTACATTTTTTTTTCGGGTTCCTCCTAGGCTTATCAGTTGACTCGACTAGCTCCTCCACATCAATTATGTTATCGACAGTTGGGGAAGAACTCGGGACTTCAATGTTCGCCTCTGCAGGTGTGGTGGCCTTCCCAGTTTCAGTATTGGTTTCTACCTCGTCATCATTTGGAGGTTCGGGCTCAGGGTCCCCAACAGAGTCTTTAGTCAGGGTTTGGACTTTCTTTTTCTTGGAGTTCGACTTTTTGTGTGGGGAAACAGGCTTCACCTTCTTAGTTTTCGACTGGGCACGGGCGAGGGTTTTTACAGTGAAGAGGTCCCAAGTCTCTTGCTTCTTCGACAGTGCAAATGTAATCAATATTTTAACTAAACCAAAGTGAAATAAACTCCCCCGAAACTCACTAACCCTTTGGACCTGTTCAGCCATGCTTTTTAGACTTTTTAACAAGAAATAGGGTATGTTCAACGGAGTACCTGTGAAGTGCAATAGAAGTCGGGCTTGGCAGGGGAATATAATGGTATATCGACCCTCACACGTTAGGTAACGCTGGAGGATGATCAACACTTGATCCCACTGTGGTTCCAGCCAAGACCGCAACATTCCCTCGGACCATTTTGTCTCCCGGTACTGAGGTTTCAACAGCTGTGCACAGAGCTTCTTATCCACCGGTTGTCCCTTCGTCCATCTTTGGCTTGTGGTGGGCAATTGAATTGCCTCTGCAATGAACTCCTCTGTGACCCCGAACTCAAGTTCGCCCACCTTGGCGGTCTCACCATCGAAATGCAGCGCAAACTGGAGTGTGATTGCATCGTTATACCCATAAAACTTTTTCAGAAATGGCTCCCACCCCGCTTGCTTAAAAATATCTCAAGTTGCTCCATACTCCGGGAGGGATTCCAGGTCGGCGTATGTTTCTGGTTCATGGCGATTGGCTACCATGGCTCTTCTTGGCATAACAGGGGAAAGTCAATCGGTGGCAGCGGAGGTTGGATGAGGGTGACGAGGGGACGAGAGCGATGAAAGGAGAGAATGCGATGGAGAATGTGGTGAAAGGAACGGTCGAGACGAAAACGATATGAGAAGATTTGAATTGTTGTGGAGATAGATAGGGTGTCAGATCATGATGAAGGTCGTACGAGGGTGTAGAGTTATCATATCCGAGTCAAATCGAACTTAGTCCCGGTAATGGTGGATGTTTATGACACGAAATGGCATGGTAGGTTAGTTTACTAGGTACAGGTCGTGGAAATGATGAAACGCTATGGAGTAATTAAGGTACCCTTAGTTCAAACTTATTAGTATGCAAATTAATACAATAAATCAATATGAACCAAACGCACCTGAGTTATATTACCTATCTCCATGGTCATGCAAGGCTTGCTGTGGAATTATCTTTTGAAGTTAAATCTGGATTTGAAGGCGCAAAAATTGCAGCTGCTCTGGTCTTCCTGCTGGACCTGTAACTGATAAACTCTGTGCTGGTACTGACTGGTACCACTGGAACATTCAGGAGTCTGCAGAAGAATTTGAACAAATAATACCGTTCTGAGAGAAAAAACTTCCTGTGTATAACAACAGATTATCTTAGGATGACCCTTGAACCTAGATTTTGTTCTGGCCTAAAAAAGATCACTGAAATCATGTCTTCAATCAGCTTCAAAGATTCACCCCTGATACAAGTCTGACTTGTGTGAATAGATGTGACGGATTCGAACACAAACAGAAATCATCGGATTACCAGCCATTGATGAATGTTGTTAACCGATGCGAGATGACCCACCTGTGATGTCAATGGGCCTCAAGGTACCTACAACACATCCTAAACAGGTACGAATAGAGGTGTCGGTGTCGA
>ML781471.1:724339-736042 GCA_009831015.1 Picea engelmannii | reverse complement strand
CAGTGGTATTCCTCCATGTAGTCCGGTATGCCCATAAAGCTTCTGGAAGTCTATCTGCCCAGTCTTTATGATGCAAGTGTATGGTCTTGGTCAGAATTGCTTCCAGAACTTTGTTTGTCGATTCTACTTGCCCATTGGCTTGTAGATGGTAGGGAGAGGACTTACAATGTTTGATCCCATATCTATCAGTGAGTTCTTTCATCAACTTGGAAGTAAATTGAGCACCTTGGTCTGTGACAATCTCTCGTGGAACAACGAAGTGGGTAAAGATCTCTTCATACATAAACTCAATCACTGATTTCTCAGTTGCTTGATATAGGGCTTTTGCCTCTACCCACTTGGTCACAAAATCTGTGCACACCAAGATGTACTTTTTCTTCCTTGACATTGGAGCAATTGGCCCTACAAAATCTAGTCCCCATTTATCAAAGGGTTCAATTACAACTTGTGGTCGTAAGGGCATTTCGCCTGCTGCAGTGCGCCTTCCCATCCTTTGACAACTGTCACAGCTTCTTACATATTTCGTTGCATCTTTGAGCAGTTTCGGCCAATAGTATCCTGATTGCAAGACTTTGTATGTTGTTCTCTTGTCAGAGAAATGTCCTCCACATGGACCATCATGACAGGCCTGGAAGATATCGGGGATTTCATCTTCCCATACACATATCCTAATAATCATGTCAGGACTTGTATAGAAGAGATCACTTCCTACCCAAGAATAGTAAGCACTATGTTGGATAATTCTTTTCTTTTGTGGAGGTGATAGGTGAGCTGGCAACCTTCCTGTGGCTAGATAATTTGTTGTATCTGCAAACCAAGGGGTCTTGGTAGCTACTGCAAACAAGTGTTCATCAGGAAAGTCATCATTCACTGGGATATCAGTACCATCTTGGGGAATGCGAGAAAGAAAATCTGCAACTACATTCTCTTTCCCTGGCCGATCAACAATGGTGATGTTGAATTCTTGAAGCAACAAAATCCATCGGGTGATTCTACCAGTAGTGACTGGGTTGTTCATAAAGAATCTGATTGCAGAGTGGTCCGTGTGTACAAAAACCTCATATCCAGTGATGTAGTGGCGAAATTTGTTGATGGAATGAACTACTGCTAAAAACTCTTTCTCTGTTACTGTGTAGTTCAATTCAGGGGGGGTCAAGTTCTTGCTGATAAAGTAGATTGCATAATTCTGTTGGTTCTCCTTTTGCCCAAGCACTCCTCCTAAAGAAGTGTTCGAGGCATCGGTTGAGATGTGGAAAGGAAGGGACCAATTTGGCCCTCTAAGGACAGGTTCCATAGACAGTTTTTCTTTTAAATCCTCAAAATCACTCTGACAATTATCATCCCAACAGAATTTTGTATCCTTCGTCAGTAGTTTAAACATGGGGCTGGCTACTTTTGTGAAGTTTTCAATAAATCGTCGGTAATAGTCAGCATGCCCCAAAAAGCTTCTCACATCTTTCTGGGTTTTTGGAGAGGGGAGATTAACTATCACTTCAATTTTGGCTGGGTCTACTTTGATTCCTTCGGCAGACAGATGGTGACCCAACACAATCCCTTCAGTTAAGAGCATTTTTCATTTTTCATGTCTAAGGGATAGATTTGATTCTTGGCAGCGGATCAGGACTTTCTCCAAGTTACTCAAGGCTTCTTCAAAGGTGTTACCATAGACAGTAAAATCATCCATGTAAACCTCCACATAGTCATGAATCAAGTCAACAAAAAAACCAAGGACAACTCTCTGAAATGTCGCAGGAGCGTTACATAATCCGAAAGGCAGCACTTTGTAGGCATAAGTGCCCCAAGGACATGTGAATGTTGTCTTGTCCTGGTCTTCAGGAGAAATATGAATTTGGTTGTACCCACTATATCCATCCAGGAAAGAAAAATATCTTTTTCTAGCCAAGGTATCCAAAACCTGGTCTCTGAAGGGTAAAGGAAAATAGTCTTTCAGGGTTGCCTTGTTCAGCTCCCTAAAGTCTACACACATCCTCCACTTTCCTGTTAATTTCTTGGGTACCACCACAAGAGGTGAAACCCACTTACTGTCATAAATTGGATAAATGAATCCAACATTTAGCAGTTTCTGTAATTCTTCTTTTACAAAGTCTTTCAGGATTGGATTCATGCGTCTCTGTGGATGTCTTACTGGGGTTATCCCTGGTTGGATGTAGATGTGGTGAATGTAGGTGTCAAGGTGTATTCCCTTCATATCAGTGTATTCCCAAGAAAAATCCCCTGACTATTCTTTCAAAAGTTTTGTCAATTGTTCCTGTTGACTGGTACTCAATTCAAAGTTGATGTATAGACATCTACCTGGACTAAGTTCTACTGGAATGGTATATGGCCCTGAGTGTTCAGAAACAGTGAAAACCATGGATGGTGAAAATGAAGAAAATAGCTCACTTCGTTCCTGAAAATCCTCTCGGAAAATCTGATCATATTGCAGATAGGTTTGTGGAAACTCAACATTTTCTGTTACAGAAAGAAACTGACTTAAAATGTCATCCTCGGTAGGTTCTTGTAGTGCATGGATCTCATCAACAGAGAATAAATGTTCCTCATCCTCATTCTCAAAATAGGGGCACTTCAACCAGCATAATTCTTCTGTAACAGGCCGGGCAGGTGGAAACAGAGTAAGTTTCTGTGAAGAAATGCCATTTGAGATAAACATATCTCCACCACGACATTCTATGAAAGCATTGGTTGTGGCCAGCCAGGGTCTCCCTAGAATGATTGGATGGCCTTTTGTGGGTTCCTTTGAATGAATTATCATGAAGTCCACAGGATACTCCCACGAAGCTAAAGTCACAAGGATGTCATCAAGAACTCCAGCAGGTTTTATAGTGGTTCTGTCTGCCAGTTCAAGAACTGTAGGAGTAGGGTGCAGGAATTGATCTAATTGTAATAGTTCCACTGTGTTGCTGGTCATTATATTAATGGCTGCACCTAAATCCACTAAAGTATTACCAATAGATACATTGTTGATGGTCACTGAAACTATTGGGTTTCCTGGGTTGGCATACTTTACAATCTTAGGTGTTTCAGAAATATAATTTGACAGTTGTCCTACTAGATGTATTGTGGGTGGATCTTTCTGTTTTCAACCTAGTTTCTTAATGCAGAGTTCTTTGATGGTTTTGGCATAGATGGGAACATCTTTGATGGCCTGTAACAATGGAATCTTAACACAGAAATTTCTTAGTTCAGTCATAATGTCAAACTCAGATTGTATAATTGGTTTTTCAATGAGCAGCCTCTCAGGAAAAGGAGGCTCTTTGGGAACCTGAGGTTGTGTGTTAGGCTGTGATTCAGATTCTTTCTGCTTTGGAATGATAACATCCTGCAAGGGTATCTCAGTTGATAAATTATCTGCAGGCTCATCTTCATGTTCTTCAATGATTACCTTTGGTGCTGTCTTTGTTGTGGGTTGTCTTTTATTCAAAATTCTTCCAGATCTCAGTTGTACTTCTTGGATAGAAACAGGGTTTATGTTGTAAGCTGGATAGTTCTGGAAATCAGCATTATGGAGTGGTAGTGGTGGTCTGTGGTTTAGATTGGGAATGGGTTGAGTGGGCAGAATGGTAGGACGTGGTGGATTCTGAGACTGCTGAGGATTTTGTGGAATGGGTGGCAACGGAGGTGGAGTAAAGCCAGGCAATAACTGCTGTAATGGAGGTGGAGTAAAACCAGGCAGTAATTGCTGCAAATTTGGAGGATACTGCGTGTATGGATTCTGAGGAACTGGTACTGCATGCTGCTGTTGGTTATTTCCAAAGTTTGGATTTCTCCATCCCTAGTACCAAGGTTGAGCAGGGACATTTTGTGGAGGCCAGCTTGGCCAGTTCCATGGGTGTTGTTGTTGTTGAGAGAAGGGTGGATAGTAGCTGGAAGATTGTGGGGGTGGTTCTTGATATGCATTTGCATTTGGATTTCTAGGCTGCCAAGGCTTCTTAGGTGCAGATGAAGTCTCTGGAGCTTCCCCTCCCTTGAATATTTCCTGCAGTCTAGGTAAGGATGGGCAGTCTTCTGTTTTATGGTTTTCAGTACATATTGCACATACATAAATGTTGTCCAAAGGGCATTCTCGTAAGGGGTGTCTTTTTCTGCATTTTGGGCAAAATATGCTTAGGACAGGGTTTTCCTCTTCCTGCTTCCTCTTAATCTTCAAAGTGTCTAACTAAGAGCCAATTGTTCCTAACAGGTCTGTTTTAAAATTGTCTAAAAGGTTTCCCAATTCGACTCTAGTAAATCCACCAGATGTGGATGTTTTAGTATTTTTGTTGACCAGTTCTCTCACACTCTTTGTAGCTTTCCCTTTACTTCTTGAGTAAGTTCTACAAAGTTCACTAATTGTTTCAAAGTTTTTCTGATAAATGTCTCCTGAAGCCATTAAATTGAGGGTATCAATGTATTCTTCCAAAACTCTTTTTAAGAAAAGAGTCTTGACTGCTTCATCCTGGAGATCATTATATTTGGATTTTTGAAGGGTAAAGGTAAATCTCTCTAGAAAATCCTCAAGGCTTTCTTCATCTTGCTGTTGCATTTTGAAGATGTCATTCCGAGAATCCTTGGTTCTGCAATAGTCCTGRTACTTCTTTAAAAACTTTGTCTTCATATCTTCCCAAGATCTAATGCTGTATTCTCCCAAACTCATGAACCAACGTAGTGCAGAATCTTTCAGGGTGGCAGGGAACAATTTCAGTTTATGTGCATCCTGGAGATAGTTATAACTTCTGCACAGGATGTCGAACTCAAAAAGAAAGACATCTGGGTCCTCACTATTTTTCCCATGGAAGGTTGGTAGGGCTGAAAGTGGGATATTTTTCATAGGAAATCCAAAGGTGGTTTCTTGTGGTAGCTCATTCTCTGCTTGTTCTTCACCTTCGTTTTCAATATGAAGTTCCCCATGTAAGTCTCTGCCTCTTTCTCCCATGGTAAAAGGATTCCCAAGAATTGTATAAACAATCCTATCCTTCTTTGGTGAGGGTGTAAAATCCCACCTTTCTGGATTCTTTTTGCCAGAAGTGTTATCTCCTATTGGTCTTTTTGAGGATCTTATGGCCTTTGATGTCACAGCTGTAGTTATCTGTGAAATTACAGAGTTAGGGTTCCTGAGCAGGTCGTGTATTTTCTCTGGGTCAACTATGTCATCCAGGGCTGGATCACCGAGATTTTGAGTTTGTTGATGTATGGTGTTTCCTGGTTCTAGGTTTTGTTCTACAGTTTCCTCAGCCAGAATTTCAGTCTCAGTTTCTATCGCTCTTTGGGTGGAGGTTTCTTCTTCTTTTTGTGGTTTTGTATTTTTCCAAAATCTACCTCTAGGATCTCTATTTCTCATGAGGTCAAATTAAAAATGAAATGAAAGTACTAAGATTGAGTTTCAGAGTACCTGTGATAACTGATATGTCGGTTTTCACCCTTTTGTTTCCATAGCTGCTCTTACTATCAACCTGCTAACACACCAAACCAAGCTAAGTGCATTCCAAAACTAATCAAAACAACTATCTTCTTACCTTTTAAACAGCTCACCGGCAACAGCGCCAAAAATGTCAGGCTGCTAAATTGAAGCTTTTAATGACCTGAAACACTAAATTGTCAAACCAGGGTTGGTAAACTTTGAGTTGATACACAGTATGTGCATGTAAGCGTCTAGTCTCTATCTGAATGCTATCCTAAGAAGAAAACACACACTTATTCTGAGAACTTAAATCTTAATGACTAACTTGAAACTGAGCATTTCCTATTTAAGTCATCAACAGAAAAATAGTCTTGTGCTCAAATGCTTGTGCTGCCATTTCTATTCAAAAGTGTGGTTCCACAAAATTATGTTACCTCTGTGTCCAATCATCTACCATCATCATTTCTGTTTAAGTCATGACACGAAGAGTATTTTCGAAAATGCATTCATTCTGAGCATCAGAAATAAATCTAATTCTGTCTACAGGAAAATAGAGTACTATCCTACCTACTGGTACCAAGAGCTCCCTTTGTTCTAACTGTAATCTAACTGTTCTAAGCAAGCAAGGTAACTACTATCTAAAAAAGTAAAGTGCATGATAATTCTGAGTTATGTTCGAATCGAAAATGAAAATCCAAACACACCACATTCGTACTCTAAACCCTACAGGCATCAGTCATGCGTTTTGTATTCACCAACGTAAAAGATAACAGTATGTGGGAAATGATTCTATTGGAGAATGATTACACACAATTCTGAAACGACTAAATCTCTGACACACTGTGAGCTGCAGATATACCATTCATATAAGCAAAGGCTAACACTCTAAAACGACTAAATCTATAAACGTTAAGCTATCTCGTATGCAAGTGCTCAAACACTGAAATGAACTAAATCTGAAACAGAGTAACACGACGACTTGCACCAGTTTGGCGGGCCCAACCAAACAGTACAAACACCGGAGGAAAGAACCAGAACGAACTACAACAGTCTATGCAAACATTGTATAATCTTTACGCTCCATTAACTCATAAGAAAAATACTTAGATCGTATAATAGTCGGGTAACATCATGTAATAGCAGTTTGTGTATTCAAAGTATATGCTCACGACATAATATAATTCAACAACAACCCGTTCTCAGGAGTGATCCCGGGCTTATATAGAAATCCTACTCATAACAGTCTAAAACAACGATACATAAAACAAACGGGTCCCTCTGTTCATAACAGTCTTGGAATCAAGTTTTTAAAACGTACTTCACATCTTCGTGACACGTAGTGTCACGAAGTGTGAACGATGAAGAATCACGACCTAGGTTTATCATTATGCCTTCGAGCACCCTATGGCGATGACTCCAGCTGTCATGCGAACCCTCTGTCTCCCATTTGGACCATAACGCACAGATCTTGAGCGGCTCCATTGGTATCTCCACGGGTACGAGTTGGTACCTGGTACTGGCATCCTGTTCCAAAAATAACAGTGGTACCTAACCCAAGCGATATTAGTTCCAATACCAATTTAAAGCATTAAAGTGCATAAAAATAGCTTGAAATGCAAAGATACCTTAGGTAACCCCATTGAATGGTAGGGAGATGTTAATTATGTCAAAACAAGACCAAAAGGGTGGTACTGGCATATAAATGGAGGTCTGTGGTATATAATATAGGCAAAGAACATGATCAAAACCGGGGACCAACACATTCTACCACTATAATTTACTTGTAAGCCCTGGTGATTATTCTACTAGTTATTGGCTAATTCTTGAGTGGTTTACTTGCTTATTTTGTTAATGTTTATGCCATTATTATAGTTCTTTGAATTTCAATAGATAATAGCAACATAAGAACAAGATCACTGAGAAATATACATTCACAAGAGACACAACATTTATCCTGGGAAACCCTCTAGGGGAAGAAAACCCAACAAAAATTCCTTAATATAGATAGCCAATACAATGCCAAGAGATCTCTATGCTAAAACAGAAAGTCCTCTCCAAGATATGTGCCACTCACTCTCTCTCCTTTGCCGGTAATAGATCAGAACTTGTCTCTCAAACTGAGCAAGTGAGTTGTCATCAAATGAGGCTCTAGCCTCCTTTATTTATACAAGTTCTGGCACGTGTGAAGTGTCTCTTCACTGGCAGGGCCGATTTCTCAATCTGGGTGGGTAAACCCACCTTTATTATATTTTTGGGTCTCTTAATTAACTGTTGGGGTCGACTTCTTATTATGCCTATTACAATTGTCTTTTGACCAATCTGTAAAACGAGATTTGGTCCTATTACAATATCCGACATGATCAATCCACAATGGGGATTGATCCTATGAATAAAATATCAATAATAATAAGAATACTCTTTGCAATTACATTATTTCAACACTCCCTTTTAACAAGAAGGGTATTCTTTAGCAGCATCATGTGAGAGAGAGAGGACAACATCATCAACAACATCAGGTGGGAGGACAACATCATCAATATCATCTTGGCTGGTGTATCTATAAATCATCGAAAGTTTTCTTCATTGGAAGCATCGTTATTCTCGAAAGAATGCCATCATCATCTGCATCAATATGTATCCGTATAAAAAAAATGATACCTCATCACAGCACTAGGTTGGCCCATCATAGTACTAGACTGGCTCTATGTCACAGTTGTTAAGTTGGTAGCTCAATGCAAGTCACATCTTTCTTTACGTCTAACAACTAGGTCAGAAGCAAGGTATACATCATCTTGCTTTACATCTAACAACTAGGTCAGAAGCAAGGAACACATCATCTTGCTTTATGTCTAACAACTAGGTCAGAAGCAAGGAACACATCATCTTGCTTTACATCTAACAACTAGGTCAGAAGCAAGGAATCATCTTTCTTTACGTCTAATAGTGACATCAGAAGCAAGGAATCATCTTTCTTTACGTCTAATAGTGAGGTCAGAAGAAAGGAACACGCACATCATCTTGCTTTATGTCTAACAACGAGGTCAGAATAAAGGAATCATCTTGCTTTACGTCTAACAACGAGGTCAAAAGTAAGGAACACACACATCATCTTGCTTTACGTCTAACAACAAGGTCAGAAGCAAGGAATCATCTTGTTTTACGTCTAACAGCGAGGTCAGAAGCAAGGAACCATATATACTCCCCCTTTCAGGGAGGGTCCTTTCAGACTATACCAAGCTTATCTCGAAAGTGTTCAAACTTTACACGAGATAGAGGTTTGGTCAACACATCAGCAACATGTTCATCCGTGCTAACATACAAGAGCTTCAAGGCTCCTCTTTGTACCATGTCATGGATGTAATGATAGTGAATCTCTATGTGCTTCAACATGTCATGGAATACAGGATTCTCTGACATCTTTATGCAGCTCTGGTTGTCACATAAGATCATGGTTGCTTCCATCTAGAGGTCAAATAGACCGGTCAACAACTTTCGAAGCCATATAGCTTTGCAGCTAGCAGAACATGCGGCAATGTACTCTGCTTCCACTGTGATGAGAGCAATATTGGATTGCTTCCTACTCTACCATGAAATCATGGCTAATCCCAAACTGAAACAGCATCTGGAAGTGCTTTTTCTGTCAGCAACGCTTCCTGCCCAATCTGAATCAGTGTATCCACTCAATGTGAAATTATGATCTCTGTCATAAATGAGACCATAATTTATCATACCTTTAAGGTACCTCATCACATGTTTTGCAACCACTAGGTGAACACGTCTGGGCTCTACCAGAAACTGACTCAAGGTGTTCACGGCAAAACAAATGTATGGTCTGGTGTTCGTCAGGTACATTAGTGATCCAATAATCTATCTATATAGTGTGGCATCAATCAGATCTGACGAAGTATCAACCAGTAGCTTCAGCTTCGCTTCCATGGGTGTATTCATGAGTTTGCATTCCAGCATGTAGAATCTCTTTAAGATCTCGATCGTGTACTTCCCTTGGTTAAGGAAGATCCTCTCTGGACTCTGCCATACCTCAAGACCTAAGAAATAATGCATTAGGCCAAGGTCTTTCATTTCAAATTCTGAAGAAAGTCTCCTTTTACATTCAGCAATGAGCTTTTCTTCTCCAATTAAGAATAGGTCATCCACATATAGCAGTAAGATTACTGGCTCATTATCCATATTTTGAAGTAGAGATTTGAGTCTGCTTTACTCTTGGTAAAGCCTAAGCTCGTCAAGAAACTATCTATATGGCCATACCAAGCTCTAGGAGCTTGCTTCAATCCATATAAGGCTTGCTTCAATCCATATAAGGCTTTCTTCAATCTATAGACATGAGACTTCTTGTCTTCAACCTCAAATCCTTGAGGTTGCTCTATATACACTTCCTCTTCGATGACACTATTTAGGAAAGATGTATTTACGTCCATCTGGTGCAGCTTCCACTTCATCTTAGCTACAAGAGCTATGATGGTCCTGATCGAAGTGTATCTAGCCACAAGAGCGAATGTCTCTTCATAGTCAATGCCTTCCTTTTGGCAAAATCCACAAGCGACAAATCTTGCTTTATATTTCTCAATACTTCCATCAGCAGCATGTTTTATTTTGAAGAGCCATTTTGATGATACCGCATCCTTAATTTTTGGTCTAAGAACTATTTCCCATACATCGTTCTTTATTATGGATTGGTATTCCTCTGTCATGGAATCTACCCATTCCTTCTTTTGAATGGCTTCTTCAAAGCATGTAGGCTCCTCATCTAAGAGATCACACATCAAAGCCATATAAATGGAGAATGGCTTTGGTATTTTCACCTGTCTCGAGGTTCCTTCTGGAACACCATACTTCTCTCCATATTGAATAAGCCCTCTTGCCCAAGCATGCTTTCTTTAATGGGAGAAGGTCATTTGAGGAGGTTCTTGAACTTCTGTTACATCACGGTCTTCAAGAGTTTCCTCATCAAGGGAAGTTACAACTTCCCTCACTAGTTATGCAGCTTTGGGAACTTCCCTCACAGATTCTGTAATCCTGGGAATTATTGGTTCCTCTTCATATACTTCTTCAAGCTGGCATCTTCTTGATTTCTTAAGTGTTGCTTCTTCATCAAAGGTCACGTCCCTGCTAATCTCAATGTGGCAGTCACCTAGTATATAGATTTTGAAGGCCTTGGAGACCTCACAGTATCCTACAAATATTCCCATCTTTCCGGAGGGTTCCAACTTGTTTCTCTTCTCTTTTGGAATGTGTATGAAGACTGGGCAGCCAAATATTTTGAGATGGATTACCTCTGGCTTCTTTCCAGTGAACATCTCTTCTGGGGTCTTGAACCCAAGTGTGCTATGGGATAATTAGTTCTGCACGTAAATAGCTGCCATTTCTTCTTTTTCCCATAAGCACATAGGAAGATCTTGATCATGGATCATAGTCTTCACAGCTTCCATAATTGTTCTGCTCTTCCTTTCAGCTACACCGTTTTGTTGAGGATTATAGGGAGTAGTGAGTTCCCTCTTGATCCCAACATCTCTGCAAAATTTCACGAACTCTTTTGAGGCATATTCTCTTTCATTATCTGACCTGAGTATCTTAATCTTCATTTCAGAAAGATTCTCTATCAAGGCTTTGAATTCCTTGAATTTGCTGAATACTTCATCTTTAGATTTCAAGAAATATATTCAGGTCTTGAGAGAATAGTCATCAATGAATGATACATAGTATACATACCCGCTAATGGAGGATGATGGAATTGGGCCACACACGTCTGAATGAATGAGTTGCAGTACTCCTTCTGCTTTGTTGTCCCTCTTTGGAAAAGGGTTCTTGATATTCTTCCCTTGCGCACATCCATTGCATATGCCTTCATGATCACCCTTGAGTTCTGATAAACCTGTGATAGCTTTGCATATGTATGGTAGCACCTTGTAGTTGATGTGGGTCAATCTTCTATGCCAAAGTTAGCATGAGTTTTCAATGGCATGGGTCATGGAAGTCTCTAGGTGACCCTTTAGCTTATATAAGCCATTTTCTTCATTTCCAATGACGATTGCTTCATTTATGGTTTCTCCTCTAGCCCACATAAGAACTTATTCATCTATAAAGGAAACTTTGTAGCCTTTCTTGTCTAAAGCTGATATGGAAAGTAAGTTCTTATTCAAGCCTGGTACATAGAGTACATCCTTCATCTTTATTGAGTTTTATGAATCTAGCTTGTAGTTTGATTCTCCCACTCCCTTGATGGGATATTGGTAATCATCTCCAAGTGTTACTTTTTGAGAAAACTTCTTTTCTGAAATACAAGAGAG
>ML781471.1:690739-724289 GCA_009831015.1 Picea engelmannii | reverse complement strand
ATGAGCCATGTGTCCTCTCTAGGTGTTACCGATCCTGAGAGGGTTGAGATCAAGACATGGTCCTTGATCATCTTTGTAGGTGGCTCTTCATCTTCGACTATGTGGGCATGTTGCCTCTTATGTTTCCTCTTGTATTCTTCTCGTATGAATAGACAAGAATTCTCCTTGTGTCCCATCTTATCACAATGATATCATTGTATAGATGAGATATCTCTTTCCTTGCGTTGTCTTTTCTTCTGAAATCTCCTTGGATGAGATTATTTGTTATTGGATTTGTTTGATGGTTGAGGCTCTCTATGAGTCTCCCTTTTGAAGTAGGGTTTCTTCCTTCCTTCTTTGGTGTTGGTGGCTAGGGCTTGATCATCATCCTTAGCTAGTAGCGCTTCACGATTCGCTACTCTTGTTTCTTCTTGGATGCATTCTTCCCATAGATTGTCGAACTTCAGTTTCTCCTTTCTGGCACATATTGTCTGGATGAAAGCATCCCAAGGTCTTGTAAGACCATTTAGTGCCATCATTATGAGTTCATCTTTGTCTATGGTATCTCCAATAGCTTCTAGTTGTTCTTTGAATTTTGAGATTCTAGAGAAGTATTCCCGAATCATTTCTCCTTTTTACATCCTTTTATTCTTCAGTTGAGTTCTAAGATTCATCTTCTAGTTTATGTTCTTTCCTTCATATAGTCTGGTCAAGGCATCGAAAATTTATTTCGGGGTATTCTTGGATGACACATAAGGGATCAGATGGTCCTTGATTGAATCTACAATGATTCTTTTGGCCCTTATTGTGTCCTTTTGATGCTTTGTCTTTTCTGCGGCATCGTCGGGTTCCGATACTTCATTTTTTACGAATCTTGCTAGGTCATTCTCTTCAAGAATGAGGCCAATCCTATACTTCCAAGCACGAAAGTTTTCCACTCCTTCTAACTTGTCAACAAGCTTAATGCTTGCAGACATCTTTACCTGGAGCTAGGAAAATAACTGAAAAATGAAAGTGCTCAAAATAAAAAACTGAACTTACCAGGAGATGTGCTTGGCTGAGGCGAGCTGCCTGGTGTGTTTGGATTTGAGAAAATCCAAATTTTTCCCCTTCAAATCTGATCTGCAGATTTCTGGACTGGTGCTTCTAGTACTTCTGGTACTCTGGTACTTCTGGTACTGGTTTTCTGGTACTTCTGGTACTTTTGTGAAACTAGGGTTTCACTTTACGGAAGATCCAGCCACTGAAAAGGTGCGTTGAAGGTGCCAAAATGATCCTTGGGGGAGGGCGCAACTTTCTAGGTGGTTTTGAAGCTGAAAAGCTTCACTTTTGAAAAACCCTAATTTGCAGGTACGACAACAGTGATGCTTTTCTCTTGCAAAATATGCTTCCTTTAGGTTGGCTCTGATACCATGTTAATGTTTATGCCATTATTATAGTTCTTTGCATTTCAATAGATAATAGCAACATAAGAACAAGATCACTGACAAATACACATTCACAAGAGACACAACATTTATCCTGGGAAACCCTCTAGGGGAAGAAAACCCAGCAAAACTTCCTTAATATAGATAGCCAATACAATGCCAAGAGATCTCTATGCTAAAACAAAAGGTCCTCTCCAAGATATGCGCCACTCTCTCTCTCCTTTGCCGGTAACAGATCAGAACTTGTCTCTCAAACTGAGCAAGTGAGTTGTCATCAAATGAGGCACTAGCCTCCTTTATTTATACAAGTTCTAGCACATGTGAAGTGTCTCTTCACTGGTAGGGCCGACTTCTCAATCTGGGTGGGTAAACCCACCTTTATTATATTTCTAGGTCTCTTAATTAACTATTGGGGCCGACTTCTTATTCCGCCTATTACAATTGTCTTTTGACCAATCCACAAAAGGGGATTTGGTCCTATTACAATATCCGACATGATCAATCCACAATGGGGATTGATCCTATCAATAAAATATGAATAATAATAAGAATACTCTTTGTAGTTACATTATTTCAACATATTTATGTGGCTAGAATTTGTTGCTGCATAAAAATTTTCTACATCCATTTGGATGTTACAATACTTGTTGATAACATCATATAAAAACCCTCTAACATCATCAAAATCTTGTTGTAATCATTGGAAGTTTCTCTACTCATTGTTATCTTTATTTCCAAGTATCTTGTATATGATTTTGATTGATAATTTGCAGTTGTCATAAATGTACATTGTCGATATATATATTCCAATACTGCATAAATTTTTGGACAACAAGGTTTCTTGTATATTCCCCTTGGTTAAAGGCTTGGATTATCATTTTTTGGCATGTTCTGAGCATGGATAAATAAGCATTACATTTGATTGGCACTTCTTCTATATGTGTTTCCTTTCCTCCTAAAGTGGAGAAAATGAATTTATCATAAATCAATGACCTATTTTTCAAATTACATTGCTTGTCACATTGATAGATGTGGAAGTATTAGAAATGAAAAATTGTGGAGGTGTAGAAAAGCGGGAGGATGGCTGGTACAAGTTCTCCACTCAAGGCTTCAAAATATATAGTCTTAAGTACACCAAGTATAGTTTTGAAAACTAGATGTGAATTAAAAATTGAATGAGAGAATGCTTTCTCTATTTCTAGTGTTTGTGCAGGATTTTAGACTTTCGAGCCTTGCCCTAAGAATTCATGCCACTTATGGTTTTCCATTCTAAGAGTTGGTTGAATAGACACTTATGCAATTTGCAGAGCGATGTCATCAGTAATATGGCATAGGTGTGTGCTACAAAGATGTGATACTTTGTCTATTTATCAATCGGTCTATATTCAAATCTTGTGCGAAGAACGGTTACATCTGCTCTTTCCACACTACTGCAGTTCCACATCTCACATCATGTTTGATAGTGTGTGCTCTATGCATAGTACAATTACTTGGATTATCCAATTTTGAATTGGAATTCTTTGGAATACTTATATATGCATGGTGTTTCCTATATTGCAAATTACATCACTTGTCACAATAAGGCATGCATAACTGTTGGAAATGCGGAGGCACAAAAGTGTAGCAATGCAGCAAGATGACTCATGTGGGTCCTTTGCAAAAGGATTAAAAATATATCATCTTTAGTAGACCAAGTATAGTTATGAACATGTGGAGACACTTGGTGCAGCCATGTCTTGGGAACTTTGGCAGTGGCAAAGGAATATCACTAGCACAACCAATATCGTGTATTTTCAATGCTTGTGTAGAGAATTTGTGTCGGTTATTGTTGTGTAGTCTTTCACCTGATATTGCAAAACCTTTATCCAACCTTAAAAGTGGTGAAGTAAAAAACAATTTGACTAGAAAATTATCTAAGATAAATAGATCACATACCTAGGATTACCCTAAATCCAAGAGTAGGATGTCAATCTGTTAAACTGTGTTTTTCACATGTATTAGTTACATCATCGAGTAGATTACAGATAAGCAACACATTTGATTTGCATTGCTTGTAGATATGTGGTGTTTCCTCCTAAATCACAAAAAAATCATTTCATCATAAATCAATGACCTATTTTTCAAATTACATTCGTTGTCACAATCACGAATGTTGAAGTATTAGAAATGCGCAATTGTAGAAGTGTTGCAATGTAAGAGGATGACATGTGCATGGCTTAAAAATAGATTGTCTTACATAAACCAAGTATACATGTGTGTACTATAAGAATTCATGCCACTTATGGTCTGGCATTGGCAGATTTGGTTGCATATACACTTTTGCAATTGGAAAAGAGATGTCATCAACACTTTCACTTAGGTGTAAACTGCACAGAACTAGTACTTTTTCTATTTAGCACTTGGTCTATACTCAAATATTGTGTGGAGAACTAATATGTCTTCTCTTTCTGGAATGTCATGATTCAGGATCTCACATCATGTTTGATAGTGTGTACTCTATGCATAGTACAATTACTTAGTTTTATTCAAACTTGCATTGCTATTGGTATGGTTTTTAAGCAAATCAATCCTTTTTTATCAATTGTGTTGTTGGATCAAATGGTTGAATGAAATATTCTTGATGTGCATGATATATGAAAAAAACATTAGTGCTTGCTTGTTATTTTTTTTTTTCAAGGGTGGATTAAATCCATCAAGAGATTTTTTAGAAACTATATATATGGAAAAGGAACCAAAGATAAACAAGGACAAAAACAAAGTTTTTTTTCCTGAGTTATTGGATGCTATAGTCATAAATTGAGCATCATATTAATGATATTAACTTAATGAAATCATGTTTTCATATTCTTGTTACATATTTAGGAAGTTCTTGTTTATGTGTTGGATCAAGAAATTGTTTGGGGCATTGCAAGTAGCTGATACAGCTGATATTTTGGTCACAAAGAAAATAAAATATCGACAATTTAAATTGTGTTTGCATCTCACTTCCATCGATCAGCATTGTTGTTTGACTTATTTGATGTGCATTACATCGAAGCAATCACCAATGTTTAAAAAGAGAATAGGACAAAGAAACAAACATGGAACAAGAGTTGTAGAGGTGTGTTTTTTAATTTCAATTGTGTACTATTCATTTGTTGCTCGTTAACATTGTGTATTTCATGTGATTTTGACATAAGCATATATTTGCGTGTTCATTGAATTTGGTGCACTAATTTCACATGAAAATGAAATAGAGAAATCCTAGGAGAGAAAGAAGTGACAAACAATGCATGAGAAGAAACTCAAGAACAACGTGCCAACAGGAGGTATGTTTGTTATAATTAGACAAGGAACAACCTTTTTTTTTGATAAACTATATGCAAATGCAACAATATATATCGATATTACATAATAATACATATAATCCAAAGTGTATATTGCATTCATGGCTATCATATCAGTAGTGAGTTGAAAATTTATTGTTTGTCAAGATTTGATGTGCACAACTCCTATTTATTTGCATATTGAATGTTTTGTAGCGGAGTGAATAAAGTTTCACCAGAGACAATCTGGGAATTACACAGACATGCTAGCCTTCTATCATATGTAAATGGACAAGGTATTGAATCAAAATTATTGGTCTTGCATTGATTGGTTGATAGTGCATTGACAAAGTAATAAAAATATAAAATTAAAATAGATAACCATTGAATTGAGAAAGTATGTGCTAGATTGCAAAAGTTTAGATTATTTTCATTTGAAAAGAACAACATACACAAAGGTAGACTAGTACATTTCATAGAATTATGCTATGTACTTTTCTCATTTGAACAATGGTTGCATGGCTTTGGGCCATAGATTTTGTGTTGTTAATATGCACTTGTCATGTCATTTAACGCTTATTTGTCAAAGTGCAATACGATTTGGAAACAAGATGATCTTATTTGTTTCTATCTATTAACACTATCGCTTGATGCAGTTAGTGTTATCGAGCAACAAAAAGAGAAAGAAAGGAAAGTGTTGACATTTGGTGCATGGTGGCTTATTTTTCCAGAGATTGCACCCTATTACAAACTTCTAACACTAACATTTGGTACTTAGCAATTTTTGCAAGCTATTGATTTGGTGATGCTCATATCATGTTGTGCTGGGAGGACAAAAAGTTGTTATGTTGAATTGTGAGTGGTGTGAATGTGGCTAGGTTAGATACCTGCATGCTGCTTGAGTAAGTGCAAACCATTTTTCTAGGTTTTTGTTGCATTTGTGAACAACTTTTGGAATTGTTATCCATCATTCCTAGGGATAACTAAGGAGATGATGTCTCTAGGCCCTCAGGTTGTAGACATGGAGTACCGAGAAGTAGAAGAGCAGGAAGAGACCTCTATCATACTACACATCACCAGTTGATCAATGGAAGAAACATCCACCGCACTATCTTGGCTCACAAAGGACAACAAGTCTTGCTCCATGAGGTAACACGTTTGGTGTCATTCTAATAAATCAAGCATTTGAACATGTTGCAAAGGGTCCTTTCTTGATGTTGAAAATGTTTTCTTGGAAATTATACCTTTTTCCTCATTTCACCTTGGTGGTTGGCATGTTATCCTAGAAAGTGGGCCACCCTTAGGAAAAGGGATGCTACTAGGGGTATCCTTAAAGCGTCATCATATCATTCCCATCCATACTTGTTATTTTCCACACTTCTTTCCTTTTGTCTCCTCATATTTTTGGTTTTCGGGCATTACTAACCCAAGAAGGGATTGTACCTCATTTCATGGGAATAGGGGTTGATGACCCAGAGGTATATTGCAACTGCTATAAAATAATAAGAAACTAGTGTTGAAAAGAAAGTGAACACAACAAATAAGGACCATCAAAAGTCGATCCAACTTGAGATCTACTTACTCAGTGATTTCCCCGATCCCAAATTAATGATAAATCTTGGAAACCCTAAAAGGGGGACCCTCAAATTTGAAAACTATAAATGAAAGAAGGGATTGGAAAGATGGAAAAAGGGGGTTTGGAAAAAGGTGGCACACAAATAGTTTGTAACTCAAGAGAAATCACACCCTCAACAAAGGCACCCATAAATGAGACAATACGAGCCCTTGTATGTCAAGAAACCCCATGCCCAAAATTTACACCCCCATCCACTTCACGTTCTCTTACATGACTTAGAAAGAGTCATGTTGGGAAACACTTCTTGACTTGGGGAATGATCTACCCAATAGCTCACCATGACAACCCTCCCATAATTAAATTTGTCAAGTTGTATAAGGGCTTTGAGCATTTGTTTATTTTGAAAAGGGGGAATTCAATGCACATGTTTGGGTGGTTCTTTTATTAGATATGGCTTACTTCGCATGATGTGTATGACTTGTGGACCCTTGGAGGGCGAATATGTTTGTCTTTCCATGGATTTTTCAGGTGGAAGTCTATTCATGAAGACAAAAGGTTGCTTGGACCTTCATTGGGTCATGTAGCCAACAAGTTGGATGATGCACCCCCTCTCATTAAACACATGGGAGATAGAGAATTTCCTTTAGAGGTACTTGGACACCATGATATGAGCACGTTCTATCCCTTTTCACCCCAATGTTTGTATAAGAGTTGTTGTGGGTGGGAAATCCCTCCTACAGACTAGCACTAAGGGTTTTATCATGCATGCAGAAAAGACCTAAAGATTCTTACTTCTTACCATCATCCCATGCCTAGACCCCCATTAATCATATGTAAATACAAGGATCAAGAGATTAAGTTGACGTACCTTATTCTTCGTGTTTGATGTCGATCCCTTTTAGCACTTGGTTATTCTTTGACTGCAACTCTCCTCCCAATGCTGACCTGCATTCACTAAAGACAAACAAAGAACTCCACAAGCATTTGATCTATAAACTAACAGGTTAGAGATTTAATCAATCATATAATCAATATTCCAAGAATGACAATCTCATATGGCGGGACGAGAAAATAAAATTTTTCATTAACTTCACAATGATACCTTACAATGATAAAGTCAGCTACTGCTCCTCGATCCTGGTCCTAGGCTCTTCTTCCACTGTCTTCCAACTGCTTTGCTCTACACTTCTCTTTGCACAAGGATGGCTAAAGGTTGGGACAAAGGGAATGCTCAATCGGGTATAGTTTCTTTACTATGATTCTCCTCTTCCAAATGGGACCCCTAACCCTTCTTTTATAGGCTAGAAGAAGCTAGGTATTTGGTCGAATGTCTGGACATGCATAGCTGAAAGGTTTAGTTAACTTACCCAAAGTTGTGTGTTACGTCAACAACCTTCCTTTTTTCATGATTTTTTAGGTACACGCGGGTTGTCTTGGGTCAGCTAGCATGTACACACGTGCAATAATGTAGTAGGGCACATGGGCCTTTATAAAAGGGGTTTTTAAGAAGAGTTGTTCAGTAGTGTTTTGGCAAAGAAGGAATCTGAGATGGCCTAATGCCAGGTAAGCATGTCTAGTGCAAATTAGGGTTATAACAGATGCCCCCTATTGTGTAAGGTCAAAAGAGCATCTGATGGCCGAAATACATTAACAATCTTCACCGATGTGTCGAACAAGTGATCCCGGGGACCAGAAATCGGGAGGTGTCATCTGCAGAATAATAATTGTCTCACCGAGGCGGGTATACCCATGCTCGGGATAAAATAAAATCATGGCTACCAATCAAATACACTGTAGATCCATGTCATATAACTATATAAAGTGTAGCCGCGAGCAATACACAACGGAGCTACATCTCGAAATCAAAAAGATATACATGTAGAGTATCCATCTTCTAGAAGCTGATAAGGTCTGATGGCTGGAGATGAGGTCTTCAGAGCTCGAGAAACAACTTCAAAATATTCAAAACTCAGGTAGGAGTGTAATATGAGTGTACGACTTCACTACCCAGAGGTCTTCGACGGCTCGTCGATCATGGACTAGAGAATCTTGATGATCAGACTGAAGGCTTCATTGATTTCGAACAAAGACTTGATTGGACATTCAGGATGGCCGAGCATGAGGGAAAGAGACAAACTACAGAGGAGCCAACTCAGGCTTGGTAAAAAATTCCCTTAGACAATAGCACGACAAATAATGAGACTCAGGCAGCATGGCATTAACATAATTTTATGAGGCAAGAGGCAATGCAAACTCTCCATATGTTTGGAAGAATAATCAAATGGAGGAGGACACAACTCTATGTAGCGAGAAAATCTTCCTAAGGTCATATCAAATCCCATATTTTGACGAACAAATGGACAGATGTGCTTTATCCAAGGGCGACTCATTAGGCTATCAATAAAGAAAATACTTTTCCCTTCCTCCTTTTGGGGTATATTTGATTTTTTTGTCTTTTTCAATAATTTTGGAAAAAGAATAAAAGAATGTTACGTTACAAAGGAGGAATGAGTGTTGCAAACATACAAGTTCAAGGTGCAGGGACAAGACTGATGTTCAAAGTAAGAACACTCAAGAAAAATATTCCGGGGGCCAAAGGGGTCAAGACGCAGAGGCAAAGTGCTACAGGGCTTGCATATAAGGCATGCTTTAGATGGTTCAATTGAGAGCAACATGGAGCTAGCATTAGGCCAAAGACATGGGTATGCAAATGTGATTAATAAAACACACAATGGTAATGTCCTTCGATGTGAGTTTGACGAGCCTAGAGAAGGTAAGCTTAGCGGTTTTTCATATTTAGAGAGTCTGAAAAACGTAAAAGGAGACTCCACTGGGGTACCTTTTTCGAAGGTAGTCTAGTCGGTTCGAAAAAGGGGTAAACTAGCACCGAAAAGATGTCTATTCAAAACCATTTTAATAAGTGTGATAAAGACAAGATCACTCAGCCATTTTTTCATTTTTAAGGAGTCTGAAAAAAGCTTAACTATGGACTTCATCAAGAATGTTCTTCTGGACCATTTTAATGAGTGTGAAAGAATAAGGTCACTCGATGGTCTTTTCAATTTTAGGGAGTCTGAAAAGATCTTAAATATGGACTATGTGTGGCTTCCTTTTTCGTACATTTAGTCCCTCAGGCCCGAAAAAGGGTTATAATGATACTTGAGAGTACTCTTATAGAGAACTGAAGTTCCTTAGAGTATACCTTTGTTCGTACAGTTGACCGTCCGAACTGAAAAAGGGGTAAACTACCGCAAGATAGACGTGACTTCAAATTTCAGTTTAACGAGCGTGAAAGGACACAAGATCACTCGACAATATTTTCATGTTTAGAAGGTATGAAAAGGGCTTAAAAGAAGACCCGTTATGTTTTTTGGGAGTCCCGAGGATGAGGTCAAGAGTGAAAAGGAATCATGCAAATGAGGCTCAAACTCATAATCAAGAAAAACAAAAAGGACTCTCGAGCCTACATTCATTAGTGATAGCATGGACACCATAATGCAACCAGGATCTACCTAGGGCATCCATGTTCTGGTAAGCTCTACCACCAAATCATGACACTTCTAAAGCAGCAATGATGGTTCTGTGTCGCAACCTGATGGGATCGATCTTATAGCAAAGGGATAAAGACAACGAGATACAAAAGTCGAGGTGGAAACCTAACCTATATGCTCAAGTTGATCATTTGATGTTTTTCCCACAGACCATCAAAAGTGACCCAAAAATCCAAAAAAATGTCCTGATATCCAATCATAACCTTCCAATGCAACTCCTGAATCACTCTAAATGGTTTTCAATTTAAAGAAAATGATAAGGAGGGCCAAAAAAATGACAAAAAAGGGGCCAAAAAGTCTATAAATAGAAGCTGGCAGCTCAGTATCACCATCGCTGATTTGGAAATTGACTCTGGAGCTAAAAACCCCCTTTGATAAAAGTGGTGATTCCGGGAGCTACAGTGGACGAAACAACCATCTGTCTGGACCAAGTAAGTATAAAATCTCTCCTATTGCAATTTAAATCTTTATTTATGCTTTTAGTTTCAAGTTTGGGGGGGGCGTCGACCTTCAAAAGGTTGGCCCTAGGTCCACATGGGTTGTCTTATGATAGGCAGCATGTACACTTGGGTAGAGGAAAAACTGCACAGATGTACACACGACTGTCATCATTACAACCTGCATGGACTTTTTATTTAATGAATTTTTTTTTAAAAAGCAATTGTTAACCCTTTTGAACATGGTGTTTTGCAGGATGTATGTTCATTGGAGGGAAAGAGAGCATGAGGATAGTAGTGAGTTGGTCGGGGAAGACCCCAATGTTGTTGCTTCCTTAATGCAAGTGGATTGCTCAAGTTCTTCCTATGTCCTTTTATGCGGGCACAACCTAGGCTACTGAATGCCTTGGTTGATTATCAACATCCCGACGCAGAGGCCTTTATGTTAGAGGGGCATTCACTGGTGCCTACTACAGAGGACATATATTTCTTGACTGGCCTCTCCAGGAGAGGGGAACCAGTCAATTTCTGGACATTTCCTTCAGGGCCTCATAACATATTGGAATTGATAGGACTTTATTGTGAGGCTGGTATAGACTGATCGAGCTCATAGGTGCCCATAAGCAAGATCACATATTTATCACTGCAGGTGATTGTGTTGCTTATTGGGCAAATGACTGGTTATGTGGCTCTACATCAGGCGTCCCGTGCACAGATGAACTATGCAGTCTAGTGCTTAAATGCATAGATATTTGACTGGATCACTACATTGCTAGATTGTATGAAGAGGCAGCTAACAGATTGTCGGTCACAGACGCAGAGGAACTTCGAGTTCGGGACGATTCTATGCTCTTTCTTCTTTGAAAGAGTTCCTAGTTTTAGTCCTCGAGTGGTGGTATGAGGACATCAGGACTCTCTTCCTGCAGTTTGCAGATGGGCAGTGTTATTGCCATGAGAGGGTGGTGGAAGGACCAATGAGTCCTTTGATGACAATTTCTTTTCTTGGTTGTCACGACAGATCCCAGTCATAGAGGATTACCCTTATGATGGGATTGATTTCTCGAGAGATCCTAAGATACCGGTACCTCCTGGCGAGGAGCGAGGAGAGATGGGTAATTTTGCATCGTTTTTTTGTTTTTTGTGAAACATATGTAATTTTTATGTTGTTTTTTTATATATCATTTTTTTTATACGAGAGTATTTGACAGATATGTGTATATTATGTGTAGATGTGGGACCAGTGCAACCTGTGGATTACGTGAGGAACAGGCATTGTCCTCGGCCAAGGGCCACACCTGTCACCGCAAGGGGACCAGTAGCAGGAGGAGAGCTTCCAGTCGGTGAGGCTGAGAGGGTTTTGAGACGAGTCGAGTGAAACTTTACCTCGCTCACCCACACAGTCCCTTTGGCAGAGATTGAGGATCTGCCACCATCTATGCAGCCTCATGTAGTGGGGGCACCACGGACATGGGTCCAATTGTTTCAGCATTTGGAAAATGTTGTTGATCATTACAACAGGTCCCACAATCCCTGACCTTAGTTAGTCTAGACTTTTCATGTGCCGAAAGCACTACTTGTATATAGTTTTTGAGGGCATAAGCCCCATGAATCATTACTGGTCATACTTTTGAGGCGCTTGCATCCACCTATGTACTCTAATGATTATGATATTATATATACATTTTAATGTCTTTTTGTGTCTTATGGATCATATTTGTCTTTAAAAATGTATTTACATGTTTATGTGTATGTCTTTTTATATGTGTGCGAGATTCCAGTCTAAAATTTGATTAGCTAGAGTATTTGTAATTTGGTTTAATCTCCTAGGAACATGAAAATATGTAATATAATCAAAGCTTCATTCTAAGAGACGTACCCTAAGGAATCATCGGTGTAAAGTTGGATCATGAACACGGTAGACTCTATTTAACTGAGACACAGCCAGTTGAGCGTCTAAATAGACCCAAAGATGAGAGATACCAAATGACAGGGCATCATGAATCAACTCAATAACTGCACTGTACTCAACGACATTGTTTGCGGTGTCACCTAAGCATTTACCTACGGAAGATAATAACTGGCCTCGAGGTGTAAAAATTATCCAAGATGCGGAGGCAAGCCTCCGAGTGTGTCATCTATCACATTCTGCGTACCCAATGAACACCTCTGATTATCTGCCATAGTGACAAAATATAACATCAAAAATGACACATCCATAATACTAAAAGAAACTAGAAAGTAATAGTACAAAGACTATACATATGTTACAAAAAGTTACCCAAGGTGACCTACCTATGAGTAATACTTCTTGAGGTAGAGCCCATTTCTAGGCTCCACCAACGAATTTCCCTCAAAGTCTACTAGATGATAAGTGCCCTTTTTTAGAACCTCTTTTATGATGAAAGGTTCGAACCACATGGGTTTGAATTTTCCTACCCCCAGGGGATCCTTATCTTGGTCATAGACCAGGACAAGGTCGCCTTCAGAGAAAATCTGAGAACGAACAAACCAATCATACTAATACTTGACTTTATTTTTGTGAGCCTCGTTGGCCAGGGATGCATCATGACGCTGCTCATTGAGCCGCTCAAGGTATAATAATCGTTCTTCAAGTGGGGAAGTGTCTGGAAATAACTGTACTGCCAACTTTAGGGACGAGATCTGGCATTCGATAGGCAAGACTACTTCCAACCCATAAACGATTTGAAAAGGTGAGAAACTGGTTGCGGTCTTAACAGACGTTCGGTAAGCCCATAATGTCGAGTATAACATCAAATGCCAATTTGACTTGGCTGAGTTGATCGTTCATTGTAGGATGGTCTTAAGAGATTTATTTACAGCTTTCACCTAACCATTTTCTTGGGGGTAGTAGGGTGACGAATGTTCTTGCCACAACCCAAGCTTTGATGTTAACTCGGTCATCATCTGGTTCTGAAAATGAATGCCATGGTCAATGACAATCTCTCTCGAGATGTTGAACCTTGCTATTATCTGGTTGAATAAAAAGAGAGCCGCAACCTCTCCGTCATCTTTAAATGTTGGCATAGCTTTGACCCACTTCGTGAAGTAGTCTATGGCTACAATGATATAACGGTGCCCCCTTGTTGAAGGAGGGTTGCATGTAGTGTAATCAATCCCCCACTTGGTGAAGGGACCAACTATGATGATAGGAAACACGGGAGTGGAATGTGCCCTCATCTTCCGAGAGAAGATCTGACATGGGTGGCACTTCTTGACTGATTCGATACAATATTTGATTAGTGTCATCCAGAAGTAACCTGCTCATAAAATCTTTTGGGTTGTTTCCAACCCAAACAAATGACCGCCACATGCTCTATAATGGAAATCAATAAGAACGATAACTGCTTCTTCGTGAGTGAGACATCGACGCAGGATGCAATCTACACCTCTTCAATACAACGTATCATCGAGTATGAAATAATTCTTGGCCTGATGGCATATACGGTGACGCTCATCATGAGAAGTAGAGGTGGGGCACTTCAAAGTCTGTAGATAGATAAGTATATCTCCATACCAGGGATCCGAAGATGTGATCAAAAACATATCTCCTATGATAGGCGACTCTTCGGGCACAACATCACCTGACTCAACCGGAAGTTTCGAAATAAGTTCTACGAAGACCAGTGACTTTTTGGATTTCACTGAAATGAAATCTAAGTCAAATTATTGGAGGACGACTATCCATCTACTGATCTTTCCGCCTATTACCCGTCGTGTCAACATGTATTGAAACAGATTCACAATGACAATGATAGTGGTCTTGCGAAACAGAACATAATGATGGAACCGTTGAACATCATGGACTATTGCCAACACAAGTTTTTCGATATGAGAATAATTGAGTTTCGGTTCGACTAGGCCTTAGCTCAGGTAATAGATCACATATTCTGAGAACAAATCATCTTCCTAAACTAAGACCATGCCGATGGTTGACTCTGTTGTAGCCAGGTATAATAAGAAATCTTTGTTATAGTTAGGTGGCCGAAGTAGAGGGGAAGTTGTGAGGGCATGTTTCAATGCTTTAAAAGAGCATTGAGCAGCATCGTCCCAATAAAAAGGAACGTCTTTCTTCAATAAGCGCATAAATCCCTTTGTGATCTCGGCATAGTTAGCGATGAAACGCCTTAAAAAATTTGCCTTGCCCTGTAGACTATGAAGTTGAAGGATTGTGCACGGGGGAAGCAACTGAATTATTGCCTCAACCTTGAGAGGATTGACCATGATCCTTGTTGATGACCCTATGAAACCTAACAAACATCCTGATGTTATGCAAAAGTTGCACTTGTTTGATTTGTATTTGATTATATCCCGAAAAACCATCCATGAAAGAGAAGGCCTCGCAACCTACACATTCATCAATTATATGGTCGATGAATGGTGTGGGAAAATTATCTTTTGGACGGGCCTTGTTCAAATCACGGAAGTACATACATACATGAATCATTCCCTGTTTCTTATTGACAAACACAGGATTTGACACCCATTGGGTCAAATGGATAGGATAGATAAAACTAGCTTTTAGTAGTTTCTCAACTTCAACCTTAATGGTTGCTGCTTTCCTAGGATTAAGTGGACGAAGATTCTGCCAAACAGGCTTGGCATCTGGATAATTTGTGATTTCATGTTCGACTATTTTTGGATCGATGCCTGGCATTTCCTCGTAAGACCAGAAAAAAACATCGCGGAATTCTTGAAATAGATCTGTGTAGATTTGAATCTCTCCGGGGGAACAGTCAGCTCCGACGAAAACATTCTCCACAATGCCAGGGATTCTGGAGATATTGATAGGTATGGTTTCAGTGATAGTTTCCATATTACCCTCGGCATAAACCTCATGTGTAGCTAAGGGATTAATAGGACGAGACCTATCTCCAATCATAGTCAAGTTGAATTCTCCATCTTTGATTCTACTTAACTCTGGGAGGAAGTATGATCTGCGATGGAGATCGTCCCAGGGTTTGTCTAGACTAGTCATTGCTTCACTTACTACTTCTTTGGAGGGCAATACTAATTCTAATGAATTGGTGTCAGTGAGAGAACCTTGAGCCCAAATAGGCTCTAGAGTCAGATCTAACTCTTGTGCAGGAGTTGGATCTGTGTCGGCCGGAGCTTGTTGAACTAAAGAGTACGCTACTTCAGTTGCGGACAAGGGCATGGACATGCCTGGGTGCCCTGTCCCTTCCATTGTGGACGATGGGGAAGGAAGTATCCATGGATCATTGGAGTAAGTCGTGTGAAATGAAGAAACTTGGAAAATCTCAACCTTATGGTGGTCCGATATGAACTTGACATCGCCTTGAGGGGGCGGTAATCGAAGGTACCCATCAAATATGGGCACAAACCAATGCCTACATTGACTACGCCTAGTTGAGGATTATCAATCATTGGGACCATGGATACCCCCAATGAAGGTTCAGGTCTGGAGAAAGACAATTGATCAATGGTCACAATCCGGTCCTCGTGTAGAAACAACAAGACCCAGAAAACTGTAGCAACCACTGCTTACATGGCATAAGTCCAACTCCTTCCTAACAAGAGATTGTAGCCGAGGGACACGTCGACTACTTCTACCTTGATGCACACGGTCTTCCCTCCTAACTACATGGGGAAAGAGGGAATGATACCATGTGATCGGAATGAATGACCATCGAAAGTAGTGATAAGAGTAGGTGACAGAGACAAAACGGGCTAGCCAATGGCCTTCCAACATGCCAACGACATAACGCATGTTGAGGCACCCTCATCAACCACCGTATGGAAAATATTCTGAGTAAAAATTTTTGTGGGGTGAGCCACTACTATCTGAAATGCTACGTGGTAAAGTAGACGAGGTTTTAAGTCGATTGTATCCAGCATGATTGTACCCATAATACAAGTCTCAATAGATCCTAAAGTGGCTAACAAAGCTTTCCTCTGGGAAGGGCAACTTTGGAGGACCTCCAAAGCGAACATTGCACAAGGTGTTTGAGACAAATCCTCCACCACAAAAAATTTCTAGACGGCCCTTGTGTTTGGGTTGTGAGAAGATTTTTTGAACGTGCCTTTTGGGATGTGTGTCATTATTTCGCCCAAAGTCTTCTAGATATGGAGAGGAAGAGATGGGAGTTCAGCTTCTTTTCCCTTCTCATAAGTGCTTGGTTTACTGTAGTCATGTGCTCTAGTCGATATAAAAGCATCACCCTTCATCATATACACATTCGCGGATGCGAGATTGTTCGAAGACCGAGAGGGTCCTTGACTGCCTCCTTCCGCGCTTGTAAAGGCTTGGGTTAGGTTTTTCCCATGTTGAAATGGATTGGTTAATACGGCAGGTTGTTGTTGTGTCACAAAATTTTCGGCCTCTGCAAGCCGAGCACATTGGTGAGTCAGGTGGTATTCCATGCACAAGTTGCATGGATACCTCGCCTTTTGTTTCTCAGTGTTGCCCCCACCAACATTATTAGTGGGTCTCTTATCCCCCTTACCCTTCTTTCGTTGTTTTTTCTTTCCTTCAGGTTGTTGGGTGGCCTTTGGATTTTTCAATTGCACTGTGTGTACATCTGATGTTTTAGTAGGGGGAGTAGCCAAAACAAAAGTTTGGCTGGCCGTTGTGTGTTGTATAGAAAATTATTGTAATTGCTTCATCAGTTGCTCAGTGGGCTTTGTTTGTGCTGAACCAACAATACCATCGGCATGTGGTCCAACTCTCTGTCTGGTTTTATCAAGTATTGAGCGTGGTGCATCTAGAAAGATCTTGTATAGTTAACCAAACTGAGAATAGATTATCTCAAGCTATTGAGCTCTCATGATGGCGTCTTCTTCAGAAAACACTCCCAACGTCGCGATGTCTTTGGATAACTGTGGGACCAAAGACTTAAGGAACCACTCGAGCAGGAATGCTGGTGGGACTGGCACCTTAATTAAACTCTTCTGGCGTCTCCATTCTCATATGTGATCAGATATATGCTCCGCTTTTGTCTGTGCGAAATTGGCTAGCAATTATGTGCCAGCGTCGTATCTTACAGGTAATTGGAAATGGTTTAGGAAAGTCATTTCCAATTCGTCAAAGGAAGAGTATCTTGAGCGGTTGAGCTTAATGTACCATTTCACGGCACTCCCTATGAGAGTACATTGAAACAATCACAATTGTACAGAGTCGTCTTTCAATGAGTTAGATGAGCACCAAAGACAGAAGGTGGTCACATGATCTCCTAGATCTTCGCTAGGCTTGGCCTCGAACTTTGGTATGTCTAAAGGAAACTTTGTCGACATAGGGGGCCAACACGGATTGTGACAGATAGGGTCATTCAACAACCTTGTCAAGTATGGAAAATGCAAGGTTGCCAAGAAAGGTAGTTTGGGTTGTTGGTGATAACCATGGAAAAAGGGACCTGGAGTTTGACTGGCACCAGGTTGCCAGGAAAATTTCGGTTGCTGGCCTGGGTTCTAGTAAAAGCCATGGCCATGACCAGTGTACGGATTCTATGTGTGAGGAGACATCATCAGTTGATTCCCAAAATAGGACGTAGATATTTGGGCATGTATTACATTCGAAGGACTTTGGGAAGGGTTGCCCCATGCTGATCCCATGGGGATAGGCATAGTACCTTGTCCAGGGTTCCATTGGTTGTGAAAAGAATTACCCCAGATCGACATTCCTGACGAGGGAACTGATCCCTACCAATAATTCCAAGGCCCTGATGTAGAAGAAGTTCCTGGGTTTGTCCCCTGTGCAGGAATAGTACCCTGCATAGGAATAGGTTGTCCGTAACCGGGATTGTCCCCAGTCGGGAAATAAGATAAAGAGAAAGCGTTGTTACAAAATGCACCGAACAAAGAAAACAGTGTCAAACCTATCGGCATATTATGAGAAGGTGGTCCTTGACTCCTTGCTCCAAATAAACTATGGTGTGTAGGTGGCCCGACAGATTGCTGGTGGGTCCCACCGAGAGAAGGGGACGAAGGAGGTATATGACCTCCCCCATAAGGGAAAGAATTAAAAGGAGCTGAAGTGCCCCCCATGTGGCTTTGCAGAGGAGCGTTAGAGCTCCCTACCCCCAGACCTAAAGTCTATAAAGTGGAGTAGAAAAGTATAGGAATTGTACCTAAGCTAGGCATCTCGTATGAGAACGGAGGGCCTATCGCACTCGGTGTGAAAGGGGCTGGGGCCGCCACCATAGACGGGATTGGACCACTATTTGAGGTAGAGGCGGTCAAGACCATGGTGGCTCGAAATGGTGATGGTGGGTTAGGAGGTGGAAACTCTCCTGTGATGACAACCGTAGTGGGAATTGAAGAATTCCCAGAAGAAGTGACAACATTTGTTTCCATTGTTGTGTGTGACACTGTCTGGCACTCACAAGGGTGAATTGGTACGATGATGGGTGCCAAAAGATCAGTGTTTGGAGTTTCATATGGGCCAATATCTTTCGATCCAAAGTCTAAAACAGTCGTTTCCTCTGAATGTTGGTCAGGTACAATTTCTTGTGACCCGGTCGCTTCAAAAGACCCTTGTTGGTCTAGCTTTTGCCTTAGTGGTGGCGAAGGTAGCTCCAATGTAACCGGTGATAGGCCCAGAAGCCTTCCTGACTGATGGAGCTCATGATCCTCTACTGTGTGAGAATATCAAAGACACCCTCGGGCTTTCTATTTGTTCAAAAAACAACACACACTAAAAAGGTCCCTCCAAGATAAAATAAGCAAACACTAAACTAGTTGGAAGAACAGTTACAACAACCAACACTAGAGAAACTTACTGGTGTAAGTGAAAATCGAACATGGAAGCACCCTCCAGGTATACTCTGCAAAGCATGGCCCGATGTCTGTCCTAGGTACCCCGGTATACCCTCGCAATCACCTGTGTATGTCTCTAAAAAGATAGGCAACTAGGTTGCCAACGCGTGAACAGTCATCAGGCGGCTACAGTCGAAAGTCGAGTAGACCACAATGAGAAGGGTATCGAGCCCAAAACCGATCAAGGGTATCGAAGGCAAGTGGTCCGGAAGAAAAATGAGGACCTCGAATGGATTTGAGACCCACGAAGCTCCGTGGAAAATGAAATCGACGGAATCCCAAGACAAGCCCTCTATATGTGTTCTCCACTACGATTGGTCCAACTTTGGAGGGGTTAACTCCGCTACCTTTCCACACACGACCTTGTGTTTAGCCCATGTATTAGAGGGGGGGTCCCAGATAACTTTCACAATACTGGAATTTGACACTCCCTAATGTAGACTCCAATGTTTGATTTAATGGCCTTGAAGAGTTTCCTCTCCAACCTAATTCAAGGCCCTAACCCTAAACTAGATGGTTAACCCTACAAACATAAAAAGTCTAATGAATTTTAGATTTAGTGTTAATTTTTATGGCTTGTCTTAAGTCAAAGGTTATGAAAGTGAAACTAGTGATGTTTGAAAGACGAAAGAAAAATAAACGGAAAGTTGGAAACAAAATACCTTCACTTAACTCAAATATTAAATAACTTTTCAAACTTAAAAATTTTCTAAGATCTTTGAACAACAAACTCAAAGTAGTATTTCACTCGACTACGAGCTACTTATGATCTAAGTAAACCATCAAGAACTTATGAAAGAAAAGACTTTTCCCTGGTTACTAATGCAAAAAAGCAAAAGGGAAAAATATCAACAAGTAAAAACCAAGAAAACTTCTGGCCTAAGCACAAATCGCAAAGAGTCACTTTAAAAATCACACACAAGCAAATTAAAATTGGACTCTCACACTTGTCTAAAAACCCTATAAAAGAAAATTTTGAGGAAAACTTCCTAATGAAAAAGAAAGCTATTGTTGTGATCAAACCTAAGTTACTGACCACTATGACAGAGACCCAAAAACCTGAGAGGTATAACTCTTTTCAAAGGAAAGGATGATTGCCTCACCTTCAACAAAAAGTTTCTCCACAAGCACACTACTGACAGTTCAACAACAAGTGTGTGCACACGAGCTGTGTAAAGTCAGAGTGCATGTACACGCATGCTGGCCTTATACAGGCTGTGTGTATCTCTGAAAGTCTGCGACAAATGAAAGTCCAAGAAATCCAGCCCAGACAGAGACTACTGGTACTGAGAACCAGGATCTCTTGAAGACTCAGACACTTGCTTTAACAGAAAAAAGAAAACAATTCAAGGAAAACTTCATAGAACAAACCAATCTAAGGTGAAACCTAAGCTATAGACTGCAAACAAGCAAGACTAGAAAAAGTTCCAGAAAACCCTTGAGAAGGACTATTTCTGACAGGGGAGAGGATGACTGACTCTTTAAAAGAAATTTTTTGGAATCATACACGCGACTAACACTTCCTCAGCTAGTGTGTACACACGAGCTGTGAGAAGGTAGGGCTCCAGTACACGCGTGCAAACCTTATACAAGCCATGTGTACCTCTGTGGGTCTCGGAGAAGAAAATAAATACAGTCAAGCGAAGAAACAGAGATAACTGGTATGGAAGACTAGAATCTTTGTTAGCTCAGACTTTTGCAAAAACTTTAGAAACAAGGAATGAAACCAGTTTTTAAAAATACCCAAAAAATATTCCCAGAAACCCTAGATATCCCCAATATGGTCATCAATTTTGTTGTGGGTGCGAAATCCCTCCTATGGAATAGCACTAAGGGTTTTATCATGCATGCATAAATGAACTAAAGATTCTTACTTTTTACCATCATCCCATTCCTAGACCCCCATTACTCATATGTAAATACAAGGCTCAAGAGATTAAGTTGACGTACCTTATTCTTTGTGTTTGATGTCGATCCCTTTTCGCGCTTGGTCATTCTTTGACTGCAACTCTCCTCCCAATGCTAACCTAGATTCACTAAAGACAAACAAATAACTCCACATGCATTTGTTTTATGAACTAACGGGTTAGAGATTTAATCAATCATACAATCAATATTCCAATAATGACAATCTCATATGGCAGGAGGGGAAAAACAATTATTTTATTAACTTCACAATGATACCTTATAATGATAAATTCAACTACTGCTTCTCAATCCTATTCTTGGGCTCTTCTTCCACTGTCTTCCAACTGCTTTTCTCTACACTTCTCTTTGCACAAGGATGGCTAAAGGTTGGTACAAATGGAATGCTCAATCGGGTATAGTTTCTTTACTATGATTCTCCTCTTCCAAATGGGACCCCTAACCCTTCTTTTATAGGCTAGAAGAAGCTAGGTATTTGGTCAAATGTCCATCCATGCATGGAAAAAAGGTTTAGTTAACTTACCCAAAGTTGTGTGTTCTGTCAACAACTTTCCTTTTTTCGTGCTTTTGTAGGTACACGCGGGTTGTCTTGGGTCAGCTAGCGTGTACACGCATGCAGTAATGTAGCAGGGCACGTGGGCCTTTATAAAATTGGTTTTTGAAGAGTTGTTCAGCAGTGTTTTGGCAAAGAAGGAATTTGAGATGGCCTAATGCCAGGTAAGCATGTCTGGTGCAAATTAGGGTCATAACAGGAGTTCCCAACATCACCTTCTATGCCCTAGACATCACATGAGGGATAGAGTTTTGATGGGGTTTCTCATGGACGATGGTGTTGTGACATGGTTTGAAGGAAAGAGAGACATGTGGCATGCATTAGAGAACTTGGTGTCATAGCTTATGGCATTTGTAGTCCCAATGTTCTTCACCAAAGGATTCAACATCTCTCTAGAAGGCCTAACATCACCCTTTAGGGCATGACGTCACCCCTAAAAGGGGAATTTTACTTTGTGGTTTTTTAATTTTAAGTTGTAAAAGACAAATAGGGAGGTCAACCTCTCTAATTTGATGTTTAATTTTGAAAAAGTGGAAAAATTGTTTTTTGGGTGATCTCTTATAAATATATGTCACTTTCATTTCATTTGGATCATAACTCACTTGAGAATTACATATTACATGGCTGAAATTTTTTCCCTACTTGGGAATTTTTCTCTATATATCTATTGAATATCTCTTTGTGATGTTATTACTTGTCTATTTGTGAATAAAGTAAGGCACTACCTCTTGGATGCTTCTTGGTAGTTTTTGGTGGAATATACTTGATAAAGAAGGGTTTATTCATGGTATTCTTGGAATTGGTAAGGAATTTTTGCATTTATTGTTTGGTTTCTTTTTTTTTCAAGCATTAATGAATCTAGACCCTTGGAGGAGTATAAAGGCATACACCCTCCATCAATTCTACCTTGTTATCTTTGAATAAGCTACTTTGCAAAGGTTTCTACAAGGAGTAAAAAAGGCTTACAACCTTGTAGATTTACCTCGCTAGGTTTGTTTGCTCTAGGGATTAAAAAGGATTACACCCATAGAGAAGTGATAAACCTAGATTTTACATAATAGACTTCATTTCCCAATTGATTAAGCACTAGTCTAATTTACTTTGGATATATAAAATCATTGCATCAGTATATGTGAATTGTTGAGATATTGTAATTTTCTAAGTTGGAAATATTATACATGCTATAAGCTTATTTGTGCCATAAGGGAGTCTTCTTTAGCTAAGTAGTTTTCTTCGTTGTTAAAAATTAATTCTACAACCATTAGGGATGCAACAACATCCTCTAAAACTCTTCATTTACCCACCATTCTACCACTAGAATTTACTTGTAATCCCTGGTGATTATTCTACTAGTTATTGGCTAATTCTTGAGTGGTTTACTTGCTTATTTATGTGGCTAGAATTTGTTGTTGCAAAAATATTTTCTACATCCATTTGGATGTTACAACACTTGTTGATAACATCATATAACAACCCTCTAACATCAGCAAAATCTTGTTGTAATCATTGGAAGTTTCTCTACTCATTATTATCTTTATTTCCAAGTATCTTGTATATGATTTTGATTGATAGTTTGCAGTTGTCATAAATGTCCATTGCCAATATATATATATATTCCAATACTGCTACAATTTTGGGACAAAAAGGTTTCTTGCAGATTCCCCTTGGTTAAAGGCTTGGATTATCATCTTTTGTCTTGTTTCGAGCATGGATAACATTGTTTTTCAAGTACTCAACACTTGGAAACCATTTGTCTTTTCACAAGACTCATCTTCAAGCCTTCCATCGTCTCCATATTTGACCTATAGGGGTGTTCATCATCATGATATCACTTTCCATATCAATCCCCCTAGGGTCATTAGGATCCCCCCTTTGTGTTGATTTCATCATCACTAAAATGAGGGGAGTGTCTATCTAAGGTGACAGTGGGTAGGTACTCATGTAGTTGTCTCATCTTTGTTACTTGGGTTAAGATTTTCCCAAGATACATTCTGTGTGATAACAGGAATGAGTAAGGTTGTCCCATAGGTAGCAATTGTATTAGGTGTAAATTTGTCCAGGCTAACGATGTCTCTCTATTGTGTCTTCATTTGGAACAGTGAAGTGTGGGTGTGCTTCATCCTATGTTCCAAAAATTGAAGGAGTGGCTAGCCCAAGTCCTGTAGTTATAAAATTACCCAGTTACTCGAGAACTTGCAAATTGTAAGGGTAGGTTGATTGTTCCAATGGACACGCCCAATGGAATCCTTTTTTCTAGGTCGTCCTGGTTGATAACGAAGAAGAGGAGAACAAATACAATCGATAATGCATATGTTGGGTTCAACAAAGGTGTTGATCCATGGAAGCACGCAAAATAGATTTTGATAGAGAAAGCTGGCGAACGACGGGAAATTTGACTCATAGTTCAATAAATTGTTTAGTAAGGATAGGGATCTTGGTCATGAATTGTACGTCGGGTCCCCTTCCAAGTACTTTCATTCTCAGTGCCATCTGATATGAGAATGACAGCGTTGGACTGCAAGTGGTCTTCTTGAACTGTTTCCTGTAGTAAATCACATGTTTGTTAGGAGAAGCCATGGATGCAGAGACTTTGTGGTTGAACTATGATTCCTAGAATAAATAGATCTGGTGGCTAGGTGGCTAGTAGAATTGCTCAATTGATAGCTAGTGTGATCCGAATTTATGAGTGGAATGAAATGAAACATAGATCTATAAAATCAACATAGAGATATATTGACAATAACAAAGATACAGTGAAACTTGACTTCTATTCAATCAAGAAACTATGTTGAAACTGTAAAATGCAGAATGAAAACAATCTTGCTCGAATGGTGGTAGCTAATCTCTGAGAAGAGATGTGGTGGCTACACGCATTCATCTGAGCACATTACAATGAGGCCTCCATGACTTTTTAGCATCAATAAGTAATGAGAAAAGCCTAAACATCCAAAAACATAACCCTGGGAGATGAAGCACCAAACGTCGTGTGGGCCCTGATGGGGTAAGTTGGTACATCAACTTCCTAGGGTCGTAACTTTTTCATACGATCATTGTTTTTGGCACACGATATCCCATTGGAATGATCTATCTGATTACTATACATGTTTTCATCACACTCTAACTTTGTTTATTTTGTGACTCTAGTGAGCCCAAAAAATGATGTTTAGGGCCTCAAAATGGCCCTAGAAGTTTAGGACCTGAAAAGATAGAAAAAACTATCAATATGAAAACTGTATGTGAGTCAGTTAGAATAGGTGGGTGGCCACCAATATCTACCTGGATAAATCATCCCCCCTTAGGAAGCAATGGCCTCCATTGCGTTTATTTTCCCCATTAGATGAGGAACTTTCTGTTGAATTTGGCCCTGGGTGAGCCACTTTCCTTGGTGCAAGAGTTGCCCTTCTTTGACAACACGATAGAGTTGAAGCTTATGTTGGCAAGTTCCCTTGACCTTTGTGTCCCTGATCTTATTAGTGGATACATGTTCCATGCATTCATGGTTGAGATATGTCAGTGTCAATTGTTCTGTTATCTCTGAGGTGTCCAATAATGGTGGAAAGTATGGCCGAAGGAGGTCCACATTAAACACGAGGTGAAACCCAAGGAAGGGGGGAATGTTATCTCAAAAGAATTTCCACCCACAGCCTTAGTGATGGTTTAAGGTCCATAGAAGAGTGGAAGAAGCTTCTGATGGGGCCCTGTAAGGAGTTCTTTTTGCAAGTGCAACCAAACTTTATCTCCCACCTGAAACTTGTGTGGCACCCGGTGTTGATAATGACATTTCTTGTACATGGCATTGGAATTCTATAAAATATCTTGAACCTATTAGCAGATGTGTTGGATTCGTTCAATGAACCAGGTGGATTTTTTTACTTCATTTTGAGCATGGGACAATTATGTCAGTGTGGACACATGGGGTAGTGCAACATCCATGGGACCCAATGGTTGAAATCCTAACCCCGACTGAAAGGGGTTGTGGTCGTTTGAGCTATGTATGGCTCTGTTGTAACTGTGTTGAACATAGGGAAGACTCTCATCCCATGTGTGTGGATGTTTATAATTTTTCATGTGCAATATATGCATGATCATCATGTTGACGACCTCGGTTTGGCCATCCATCTGGGGGTGGAAGGAAGTGAATTTGGTGATCTTGGTGTCTAGTAGTGACCAGAGGCTCGACCAGAATGTGTTGAGGAATCGACTATCCCAATATGAGACAATGGTTTGTGTTATCCAAAAATGTACCCACATTGATTAGAAGAAGAGCTTGGCAGTGACCTCCACTATGATTCTCTTCTTGCAGGTAGACATAATCACCACCTTGTAAAAGAGATCATCAACCAAAAAAACACAGTCATTTCCCCACTTGGTTGAAGGAAGGACCAACATGTAGTCCATCGATATGGATTCCCAAGGCCTATCAGGAGTAGGCAGGGGGGTGTACATGCATTTTTTCTTAATCTCTAGTTTGGAAATGGAATAGGTAGTGTAGGACCTTATATACTTGCTGACATACTGTCAAAGTTTTGGCCAATAGAAATGTTGCTACAACACTGACACTATCTTTTCTATGCCAAAGTGTCCTGCCACCTGAAATATAGTGAGCTTCCCAAATCATCTTCTCTCACTCGCTTTATGGGACGCATATATGGCACAAAAACCCATCCTAAAGATGGAAATTAGTGACAGTTATGTTTGTGCCCAACATATGGTAGGTAGTGGCAAAGTTAGGATCTGTCTCGTAGAGTTGGGGCCATCCATAGGTCTCATGGATGCAATATTTTAGTATTGTGGTTTGTGCTGTAATGGGAGGTTGACTAAGGCAGTCAGCGACGTAGTTGGTGCTCCCTGTCTTATACTAGATGTTGATATGGAATTGTTGTAAGTATGTGTACCACTTATGATGGTGATCATTCTATAATTTTCCTTATGTCTGCATGAACTGTAGAGGTTTATGATCAATGTTGATGATTTTCTCCTTCCCAATAATGTAATGCATCCACTGGCGACAGGCTTCAATGGAGTACATTTCTTTGTCATAAGTGGGGTACTTACGAATGTAATATGATAGTATATCATTACGATAGGCCACGTGATGTTCGTGTTGAGTGATAATTGTGCACACAACATAGTCTAAAGCATATATCGTGATCTTAAAAGGTTGTTGCAGGTCGGGTAATGAGAGCACCGGGACTGAGCACAAGCATTGCTTCAAATAATTGAATGCTTTCTGTTGTAACTGGACCCACACAAAATTTTACTTACCACCACCCCTGGTCACTTATCTAGGGGCCCATGCAATATGGGAGGATCCCAACATGAACCTACGATAGAAATTGGCAAGGCCTAAGAAGCTTCGCAACCCAGTGACTTTGGTCGGGGCTGGTCAGTCATGAATGACCTGGATCTTGGTTGGATCTACATGCACCCCATAATAATAAACAATGTATCCTAGGTATTGTACTATGTCCATGCCAAAGGATCATTTTTTGAACTTTACATATAGCTTGTGTTGTCGTAGAGTGTGCAGAACCTATTGAATATGCTACAAGTGTTTCACCCAACTCTTGTTGAATATGAGGATGTCATCCAAATACACCACCACAAAAGAATTGGTGAAAGTCTGCAAGATATCATCCATCATCCTCATGAAATTTTTTGGGGCATTCATCAAGCCAAAGGGCATGACCAACTATTCAAAAAGACATTATTTGGACTTCAAGGCAGTCTTCCATACATTGGTCTTCTCTATTGGGACCTAGTGGTAGTCGGACTTCAGATTAATCTTACTAAATTATTTGGCCCCCTTGAGATGGTCAAGGAGATCGTCTATTCGAGGAATTGGGTATCGGTTCCTGACTATCATTTTATTTAGGGCCGAGTAATCAATATAGAGTCATCATGTCCTGTATTTCTTCTACACTAGTATGAATGGGCTTCCACAAGGTGATGAGCTTGGTCAGATGTGCCCCTTTTTTAGCAGCTCTTGGATATGGCGCTTGATTTCCTCATTTTCTAACAGAGAGTGCTATTAGAATGGCCCATTGGGTAGATATGCACTAGGGTTCATATCAATTGAATGGTTGACCTAACAGTGTAGAGGTACCCTAGTGGGTGAGGAGAATATGTCTTTGTATTCTTACACAACCTTCTCCACTTACTTTTTCTACGTGGAGAGACATGTCGTCAAGGACATGGATGTGGTTGTGACCTTCCTCTCACTTTGAGCATGAATCACAAAGAAGACAAACTTCTTTATCTAAGAGATGACCTTCCTACATTTCTTAGCAAAGATCAAGGAAATGGAAATAAGTGGGACTACCTCGGGTATTCTGTACAATTTCTTGTCTGAAATAATAATAATATTGTGAGGCCTAGACTCATATACAACATGAAATTTTCGGAAATAAGGTTAGCCCAAAATAACATCACAAACTTCAAGGGGGGAGACATCACACAATACCTCATCTTTGAAGGGCTTGATGTCGTAGGATAGGAAACACTATTGGTTGACACGGAGATCACTTACTTGGAGGATCCATGCAATGTTGTAGGGTTGTGGGTGTGTTGTTGTCCGCAAGGCCAACCACTTGATGCCCTCTGCTGAGATGAGGTTCTTTTGGCTACCACTATCAATGATGAAGTGCATCAGAGTACCCTTCACCCACATATGTGAATGAAAGAGGTGTTCACCTTCCTCTAGTTCATCAGGTTCACCAGGATGGATCTTGGTGGTAGAAATGGTGGCATTGGGTTCTGCATCAATGATACATCTCCCTTTTTTGGTTTTGACTCGTAGTTGGAACCCACATTTGATTCAGAGGCTTTCACCTCAATCGAAAATGACTGGTTTGAGAAGCATTCAACGATGTCATGCCAGGGGCTCTCATGGAACTCGCACCACTTCCCAGTGACTTTCTTTGTCTTCCCATTGTCCTTTTTTGTTTGCAACATAGACTTATTTTCCTGAGGCTTTCCATCCTTTCTATGTCCTTTGTTCTTCAGGTTGGGGCCTCCCTTTCCCCGCTTCTACTATGATGGGTTCCCATACCCAAATTGTCACATCTTTTGTTTAATCTTCTACTCAATTTTGACAACGTATCGATAGGTCAAGCCCAAGGATGAGATATCCAGAAACTCCATTTCTATCTGGATGTATATATGTATACCATCACGTTACTTGAGCACCAAATGTCTCTTAGAGTCTTTGATACCCAGCTTGGTGCGCAAGGTATGGAAGACTTTAGTGAACTCTGACACTGTTTGATCCCTTTCATGTCGTAGTGTGGTGCATCTTGTATACAAGTCATCATAACTTCCAATAGGATAGAATATCCCTTAATAGCATCCCTGAAAGAACTGCAAGTGGTGTGACTACAAATATTGGAGATTCATTTGTTGTCTTTTGCTCACAGAAATTCTCCCACCAATATTTGACATGGGGGATGGCCTTAAGGAGTGAAAACATAATATTTTCTCTATCGAAAATGTTACAGATAGAAAAATACCCTTCTATAAAGTTTAACCATTTGTCTACAACATCCACATATTTTTTACCATCAAATATAGGAATATCAAATTGATCTATACCTTGAAGGGGGAAACACCTCCACTATTGGAAGATGTGTCACATGTTGGTAGTCGTTGAAGGATTTGCGCAAAATTATCCATCATCGTGTTCTTCTATCACGCGAGGGATTCCTCGAGCAACAATTTAAAGGGATATCCTACCTCATTGTCTCTCTGTTATTCCCCCACAGTGGTCATCGAGTTCAGCAAGGCCAATCTTGTAAAGGATCAACTAGTTCGAGTCCCAACTGCTTATACCTCAACCTTGTTGGGGACATGTACAAAGAAACAAATGAATAATAGACCACTCTAATACCACTAATCTATATTTATGAGTGAAACAAAATTAAACACAGACCTATAAAATCAAAACATAGATATATTGACAATAACACATATACAGTGAAAATTGACTTCTATTCAATAAAGAAAATATTTTGAAACTGTAAGATGCATAATGAAAACAATCTTGATCGAATGGTGGTAGCTAATCTTTGATAAGAGATGTGGTTGCTATGTGCATTCACTTGAGCACATTACAATGAGGCCTCCATGCCTTTTTAGCATCAAGAAGTAATGAGAAAACCCTAGAAATCCAAAAACCTAACCCTAGGAGATGTAGGAGATGAAGCACCAAAAGTCATGTGGGCCCTGATGGGGTAAGTTGGTACATCAACTTCTCAGGGTCGTAAATTTTGCATACAATATTTTTTTCAGGTGTTGCATGATCATCAGCTCCTTTATCTGGGGTCATCTTTCTCTCATTCAACTACTTCTCGTCGGATCCCGTACTGACTTCCATCTCCCTCGACTTACAGTCCTTTTTGTAATTCCTAGATTTACTACGTTTCCAACATCTTCTTGTCAACTAAACCGGGGATTTTGATCTACCCTTCGACTTAGAATTTCTACAGGAGAATTTACCTTTATCTCTTTCAACCAATAGACCTCTCACCATTAAAGCATCTTTGTTCAATCCTTCCATGTTCTTTCTTCTCATTTCTTCTGACAGAAGAGAATTAACCATGTCTTCTAGCACTAGTGTGGTCGTATTACTCCATATATCCATGACTAATCCATCCAAAGAGTCTGGAAAAGAACATAATAGGATTATACACTTCTCATCCTCAATGATTTTAATATCCATAGAAGAACTACCATCAATCATTCTCAGAATATGCAGTTTCTTTCTGAGAAACAACTTATTTACCAGACATTTCAACTAGTATAAGCTTTCATATTGTCCCACATTTTCTTGGTCCAATCTTCACTTGAGACATTCACCAGTACCAAATATGAAAGACAAAGCCGACTCATACTTCTTGCTCTTATTTCGATTTTCTCCCATTCTTCCATCGACTTTTCTATTGGTTGGGTACTTGGACAAATCATTGTCCATTGTTCTTGATCTACAAGAAGATCTTCCATGTTAAGCTTCCAAAACTCAAGATTATGGCCATTGAATTTTCTATCTTTATTCTTGAACTTCTCACCATTCACCTCCATGATATTTAACACAATTTATGACTTACAACTCTTATTGTACCTAGGGTTTAGTTATCAGATTCAATATTGGTAAAGAAATATCTGAGACACTCGTCAAAGCATAACACGGCTCTAATACCACTTTTCAGGAAATGAGAGACACTTCCACACTAAACCTAGCATAGGAGAAGAATAATTTAATCAAGAACGTAAATGACAAAGCAATCACACCGTACACAAAGATTTTACCCTGGAAACCCAAACTGGGAAAACTAGCATTCCTTAAGTGTTTTTCTCTCTTGTTGTCTTATTCAATCTGAATAAAATGTTACATGTCTAACCTTGGTCCACACTTAAGACACAATCAACATCATACCCACTTGCCTGCGCAAGAACAACCCTCGAGCCAATCTAGATTACATCTGCATGACCAACAACCTACATCTAAAGTTTTCTATAAATACATTCAATCATTCCTTCATTAGCCTTTATGGCCTTACAACACACATATTTATAGGCTTTACAATAGAAAAAACCCTATAGACTTGGTGCGCAAAAACGGTTACAAATCCATCTAGATCATTGGCTACAAATATCGCAAATCTCAGGATTTTATTACAGTCGACTCCAATTCGACTACCAGTTGGTCACCACACGTCTTCCTGTCGACCTCATGTTGGTTGACCTCTTCAACTTGTTTTTAGTGCCTTTACCATGTATGCAATGTCCCCATTACCAACAACTCCAAAAAAATGCACTGATACCAATTTTTAACGTACCGATTACCAACATCACAACATAAATTCACTTTGATACCATTTTGTGACATCCCCAGCCTTAGACCTAGCTGGGAATGTGCCACTTAAAAAATGTCCTCTCTCCTTACAACTCAGATGCCATTTTGTAACAAACTTATTATCAGGGACTCAACAACATGATCCGGTAACGTTCCCAGCCAGGAACTGGAACACACCCTGCAACATTAAAATTTTTGATACCATTAAATTAAATAATTAGTTCGGCATATGAACATAGTTAAGAAGAAAAATAGAACAACATGTGTGCACAACAACAATTCATATGTAGAATTTAACAATAGAAATTCCATGACAAAAAACCCACACTAGTACATATGAGCAAATTTGCGACGGTTTTTCGTTGATATTGCCACACTTATCCATCGCAATTTCCACGAAAGCCGAGATTTTTTCTCGTTGGAATAATTTCATCGCTATATCCATGATCCAAGTGTGTGTGGAAACATCGACGAAATTATCTCTCCACATGTCACCACCTTCAATATCGGTTAACCCTATGCATCGTTGCAATAACAACAAAGAAATGTGGCAATTACAATGAAACTTTATTGTAATTGGGACGAAAAGTTATGCCAAGCCAATAACTTACGACGCAGCTACTAAACATGCAACACAAGTCCGTCGCAACTTGCGATGAAAATTTGTGGTAATATCGACGAGGGCAATATCTCAAAACCAAATTTATGACGCATATGTTGTATATGTGACGAATATTCGTGGAAAATTACGACGAAGTTTCGTCGCTATCGAAACGGTTGTGGCAAAATAGCAAAATATTTCCGACGAACTTGCGTCAATATTGAGATGATGAATTTAGGTTTAAAAAAAAAAATTACATGAAATATGGTATACCATATTGTATGCCATATTACAATGTAATATGGTAATGCCATATTACATTGTAATATGGCATTACTATTACATTGTAATATTGTAATATATGTATCCCCTACAAATAATCAAGGCACTAATAAACCAAATATTGTAAGCATGTGTTATCATGAAGTTGGATTAGAAGTAAGGATACCAATATGACAATATACACAAATAATAATTTGGAATATTACTTTCAAAAAAACACATGGATTGCATGAGTGAGTCATTATGCAATTTATATTACACAATACTATGACAACACTTATAAGATTTATGGGTGATATATTAAGACCATTTCTCGAACTTGTTTATTGTAGCCTCCTTGGAGTAACAACACAAAATTTGAAGGAGAAAGTATAGTTACAGCATAGTGTTGCAGCAGAGTTGCAGCATAGTTATAGTGAGTTGTAGCAAAGTTACAGAAAGTGTTGCAGCAGAGTAATAGTGAGTAACAGCAAGTGGAGTAACAACACAAAATTTGAAGGAGAAAGTACAGTTACAGGATAGTGTTGCAGTAGAGTTACAGCATAGTTATAGTGAGTTGCAGCAGAGTTACAGAAAGTGTTGCAGCAGAGTTATAGCGAATTGCAACAGAGTAATAGTGAGTAACAACAAGTGGAGTAACATCACAAAATTTGAAGGAGAAAGTACAGTTACAGCATAGTGTTGTAGCAGAGTTACAACATAGTTATAGTGAGTTGCAAAAGAGTTACAGAAAGTGTTGCAGCAGAGTTATAGCGAGTTGCAACAGAGTAATAGTGAGTAACAACAAGTGGAGTAACAACGTAAAATTTGAAGGAGAAAGTACAATTATAGCATAGTGTTGCAGCAGAGTTACAACATAGTTATAGTGAGTTGTAGCAGAGTTACAGAAAGTGTTGTAGCAGAGTTATAGCAAGTTGCAACAGAGTAATAGTGAGTAACAGCAAGTGGAGTAACAACACAAAATTTGAAGGAGAAAGTACAGTTACAGCATAGTGTTGCAGCAGAGTTACAACATAGTTATAGTGAGCTGCATCAAAGTTATAGCGAGTTGTAGCAAAGTAATTTAATTGAACCAAGGTAATTCATGGGGTTAGCAAATTATTTAGGAATGAAGTGTCTCTTCAATTCACATTAGAAAAGGAAAGTATAACCTTTCAATTCATTGCAATTGAAAACCAAGTAACTAAAGCTTTGACTTGAAAGAATTGTAATGCATCAATATTAAATCTAATGAAACTTGAAATTTCATTTGAAATCAAAGCAAATTTCA
>ML781471.1:644075-673235 GCA_009831015.1 Picea engelmannii | reverse complement strand
TATATCCAAAAACCAAAGACATGAAATATGGTATAACTACACATATTATATAAATATATTATCAAGGAAAAAATAAGCTAAATGCAATTTGGACATTTGAAAAAAAATTACAAGTTAAATGAGTACATCAATAAAAAATAACAAACTAACCTTGCAAGTTCAAAATCCGAGCTATGTAGATTGAGAATTGGATTTGTTCAACCGGTCGATGATGGAAAAAATAAACAACTCAAACAAAATCCAAGAATCACAACTATAGCAATTGTGTCGCAAAGTCTCTTAAAGTCACGTATATATAGATAAAATAGTCAACTAGCCATTAACACCGACCAATGAGATAGACAAAATTTTCGTCGCTATTGCCACGAAAGTTTGTCGCTATAGTGATGAAAATCCCAACTAAGTTAAATTAAGATTTTCGTCAATATTGCGACAAACTTTTGTGGCAATAGCAACGAAAATCCCACCCTATTTAAAAAAAATATGAAAGTAGTGGAAGCGTGGAAATTTTTTGTGGAATAATCCATCCATATGTAGTAGTGCCATAGTTTCAGACACACAGTAATTGAAATAAGCACATGAATTACACTTATCTCATAATATAAACACCAACTGCATGCAGACCTTCCACGTTCCTTTCAGCCTTAGACCATGTTTCTCATAACTCTCAAAAGTGGGCCACCCCCAAGCTGGGGCTAAACTCTACCAGGGAAAAGGGAATACTAATACAGTCTAAGGTCTGGTAAGCAGCATAATTATTCTGTCCAAGGTGCCAACTGTTGCAACTAGCCTACGGTCTCTCATTCCCCACATGCATGCTCCACCCCAGGAATTGTTCCCCTTCTTTGCTCAATAGTCCCTTGGCTACCCAACTTCCCTTCCAGGGCTTCAACAATAGGCCAAACATGAAGTCTCAGAGCCCTGCAGTTATTTCCATGTGCACCAGAAACAACTCTGAGTAGTTTTTCTCCTATAGAACTACTCATGAGCCTGACAACCTACTTCTTACGTAACACGACTTGAAAACCACTTCTTCAATATAGCTCCCATGATAACAGTACAAGTACAGGTTCTTTTTCATAGTCCAGTACCATCTGATATGACTCAAAGTTGTCGTCGTGAAGGAACGGTCAATACTCACCATAACGCATAGTCTCCCCCTTCACACTATATCCACACACACACACACACACACACACACATATATATATATGCATGTGTCCTTTAAGACACTTGGCACTCCAAGGGACTCCCTTGTCCCTACTTTCGAGATGACTTAGGATATATATGTATATCCATTACATTAGCTTTAAGGAATAATATTATAATATTCCATTAGGATTAAGCCCCCTAGATTAGCCCCTTACTAGACTTATTATCCCCCCTTTCCCTTTCTAGTGGAGTTTAGCCCCACATACTCATTTATGTATCGGTCAACATGCAGCGGTGTGTTTTCATTAATAATATGAGTGTTTTCATATTATAAAAATAGGCTCACTAGCCTTTAGCACCTAGGCTCTTCGGCCTAGTAATCATATAATCCTTCTAGCAAATAACAACCTGTCTCACCAACCTATAAAACATTTACATTTATATGTACAACTGGGATTTGACCTAGGGGTATTACAATGTCGAACTACCTCAACCTTCAACTTTACCTTGTCGATTCACCTCGACCTTTGACTTGTTGTTGATCCACCTCGACTTCAACCGTCAATCGATTCACCTCGAATAGACTTCACTGCTAAGAATATAACAACCCAACACATAAAAGCATCTTGTTTACTTTATATAATTATTTTTTATAATAAACATTGTCACTTAAAATAAATACAAGTATCAAGAGTTAGTGTTGGAAACTCAGAAAATGAGATTGCAATAAATCAGTCAATTATCATGCAAATTACATCGTTGGTCATAATTGGTGCTATTGAACTATTAGAAGTATGAAGTTGCAAAGTACAGAAAAGCGGGAGGATGGGAGATATGAATCATCATCACAAGGGTTCAAATTAGATTTTGTTGGTTGTGCGGCGCATATGCCTGTGTGGATGCCCAAAATATATGGTTGTGCAAACGATATGTGTACCAAAGATATATATATTGAACACTTCACTTATTTACAAAGTTTTCTCAGACATTGAACAATTTACCTTTTTTCCTATTTTTTACAAAATTTTATGCAAAAAAAATTTGCTACAAAGACTTCAAAATGTTTAAAAATGAAATTGCCATAAATGAGTCAGTGATCAAGCAAATTACATTTTTGGCTAGAATCTGTGTGATGGAACTATTGGAGGTGCAGAGTTGCAAAGTGTGGGAGTGCAGAAGGATGATTGTTATGAATTATTTGCACAATGGTTCAAATTATACTAGAACTTGCATGTGCGGACGTACAAAAGATATATCTATCGAGACGATGTCTCTGTGCCCAACAAATACTTGTAAGCTAGATATTTTTTTTCCTTGAAAAAAAATATTTTATATTTCTGAGAGAAATATACATGTTACAATAGCATAACTATTTGGTCTTTATTGACCATATTCAAATCCTATATCAAAAACAAAAACAGTCCTTAGGACTGAAGAAGAGCCTACACAGTCTATATGCATCATTGAAAAACTAGATAAAATATCATTACAAAGCAGCCTACAACCATATTTCCATGGCTTCCACTTCTTCTCCATCTATGTATTCATAGTATCCCATAGCCCCCACAGGAAGAGCAAGGGCCACCTTGGAAATTTCGTCAGCTTTGGAGTTTAACTCATGCATAATGTGATTGAAAGACAACCACTCAAAAGACTAGAAGGCTAGCTTGATGTCTCGCTTGATTGGTTCTGTATAGATGTCTTGAGATGCTTTTTTTTAACTTTCCCAATCAATTACCAGTTTCAAATCCCCCGTGACCTAAAGCTTCCTAACATATTTCCTTTTTGTTATTTCAAGAAGAGTCAAGAGATTTGTATATTCGGCTTTGTTATTGTACCCTTCCCCTAGAGCATATATAATGAAAAAGGTAATGTTTCTGAGAGAGATATAAAACAACCCCAACACCATATTTTTGAGGGTGCCCTTGGCTGGCCCCATCGAAGAAGCCCCAAGGTACCCCGTAATCTAAAGAAGGCATTTCCGCCAACCTAAGGGATTTCTCCTTCAAGGAAGCCTTAAATTCTACTACTTGAGAAACCATTATAGTCATTGTGAATTCTGGAGGGATAAATTTATCATTGAAAACCCCGATGCTCCTGGCCCACCATAAATTAGAGATTAGTAAACAGAGAAAACATGTGTATAACTTGACTGAATGATCATGTAGCCAGGCCTTGAAACATTCCTCCAAGTTTTCCTTATTCCAGTCCATTCTTGCTTTCGGTTTATATTTAACCAATGACGATACCTGGGTTGCATAAGGACACGAGATAAACAGGTGTGAGATAGATTCAACATCATTTTTACATAAACCACACTAGTGAGGACCATTCCAACCTCTCTTAACGAGATTGTCCCAAGTTAATCATTTATTATTGAGGGCAAGCCACAACGAAATTTTGCATCTTGGTGGGGCTTTGATTTTCCAAATCAAATCCCACCACCACTTCTTAGGTCCATCGAAATCATTTTCAAACCAAGCTTTCTAGCCCAGGTTTGCTGTGAAGTTACCATTCTTTAGGTTTTTGGACCAGGCGAGAGTGTCAGCGGAGTTTTCATCTAGATGAATATGATTTTCAACAAGTTTTTCCACAAACCTTCTCCATTCATCAGCAGGGACTCTGTCTAAGCTGAGAGTCTCAACAAAAATCTAATCGAGCCATCCCCTGACCTACGGGAATCATGTGCAAGCATCAGCTAAAACCTGCATGCCTCTATCTCTAAGAGTGTGGATCAAGGGAGAAGAAAGAAAAAAGGAGTTCCCAACACCCAACCATGGGTCCTTCCCTAGTATTACACTCTTATCGTCACTAATTCTCCAAGAGGTTCAGGTTCCTACCAATGGGAAATCTTTGACCAAAGCCTTCGACATGATCGAGCCTTTGGAGAATTTTTGAAGTATGCGAAACCATTCGTCAATCGTCAAATTTGAAAAGTACTTTGAGCTCATTACCTGAAACCATAGGGAGTTTCACTAGATTAAACGCCAAATATTTATGTCGGCCAAATCCTTTACAAAGGATGTAATTTTCTTGAGGCCCCAACCACCTAGCTCTTTGGTTGAGCGATCATAGGCCATTTTTCTAGGGATATACCTTAAGATTTTTTCTGACTCGACCAAAGGTATTGAAAACTCACCTTGTGAATGGTAGATAAGATCCCTTTTGGAATGGCCACAATTGAGTTACAATACACATATATAGTTTTCATTACCCCTTTAAGGGGAACCAATCTTCCTCCTCTGGAGAGAAGTTTGTTAAACCAAATAGAAATTCTAGCTTTGATCTTTTCTATGAGCCATCCCCAATTCGATCACATGTAGTTGACAAGTTTTAAAAAGAAACCCAAATATTTAAAACCTTCTTCCAAATTCTTCCAAGGAGCCGGAATAAGGTTTTATAGAACTTAGACTTCTTCCTCTGGACAATTTTTTAAGATTAGACAAGATTTCCTCAATTTAAAAACCATACCAATTGCCTTACAGAAGCCATCCAGAATTTGTTTTAGTTCTCTCATGTCATGGAGGGAATTCAAAACACTACATAGAATGTCATCCACAAAAAGGAGGTGTGAGATAACCTCTCTTTCTAAACCATCACTCCTCTAATCTGACCTTCTGAAATGGCTTCCTTAAAAATATTACTTAGAGCCTCAACAATGATAAGGAATAGAAAAGGGGAGAGGGGGCATCCTTGACGCAAGCCCCAAGAGGCTTTAAAAAAATTAGAAGAGGAGTCGTTGATGGGAACAACAAAAGAGGAATTTTGAATACACCCCATGATCTAATTCACCATTTTCGGACTTATGCCCAATTGGATCAATACTAGCCTTAAAAAAGTCCAATCGACTCTATCGTAGGCTTTTTATAGATCAAGTTTTAGGACGACCGCTTTCATATTTTTATTTTTCACTGAGTGCAGCACCTCCTAGGCTATGGCTACCAGATCGTGAATTTGGCAGTTTTTTAGGAACCCAAACTACTCCTCCCTAATGATCTCTGACAGAATGAGTTTCAACCAAATCACAATTATTTTGGAAATTAATTTGTAAATCACATTACATCAAGAAATGGGCCTATAATCATTGAAATTCATGTCATCCTTCTTTTTTGGAATTAAGCAAATGAAGGTGGAATTGAAAGACCCAATCACTTTACCATTTTTCTGAGATTTGTTTATCATCAAGTATAAATCCTCCTTAATCAGGTCATAAAAGGTATTAAATAATTCCACCGTAAACCCATACAGACCAGGGATTTTACTGCTTTGCATTGAGGAGAGAGAAACCCAAATTTCCTCATGGGAAACATCTTCATCCAGTTTTTGGTTCATTTCGTATGAAATTGTTGAAGGGAACTTTGTCACTGGGTTTAGGATGTCCTGAACAAGACAACCTAAAGGGGCTTTGAAAAGATCTTCGAAAAATATTGCCTCGACTTCAGCTTTGTCTTGAAAGGAGCTAACCGTTCTTCCTTCGTGGTCCTCTATTTCCCAAATGGTATGGATATTTTTTTCTAAAGTTCGCAAATTGATGAAAATATATGGTATTGTTATCTCCAACTTCAGAGAGCCCTGCTTTTTTGTCTCCATTCTTGTTCCTCTTTTTCTAGAAAATTGTTTTGTTGGGCTTCTAGGGCTTTTAGTTCCTCCAAAAAGCTTGTGTTAGGGCTTCCTTCATCTATCACTTTTAGGATTGACGACAACTTGCCTTATGTGTCCCGTAATTGTCTTTGGATCCTATCCCTCCATATTGGAAGCCATTTCTTGGTATAGGGATCATCGAACGCACCTGCAGTTTTGAGATTTTCCCAAAAGACAATTCTATCAGAATATAGACCATAGATGTTTACAACAGTAAAAGGAAAATGAAGGTTTTTGAATTTGAGCTTAAATGAGATCGAGGACTTGAAGGAGGAAGAATCAACGACTTTGAAATCAGGACTCCAACTCGTAATTATACCACCTGACAAACCATTTGCATCGAGAGAGTTGAAAGACCATTTCTTTACACAAGGAGAGACAATGTTCATGGCTTTCTCCATATCACATTGTCTCCTAAACCATAATCAAATTAGGCTTTAGGTTCAGGAGAAGTATCTTGAGGGATAATCTTTTCTGAGATCCCCCAATCCATCTTTCACTAAAGGAGAGAAAAATCATTGAGGGGGAGGCTTTAGGGCACTCCCCGCTTTAAGGGACCTAGCAATATATGTTTTTTTTTTCCTTTCTTTATTTTAGCTACAACCCTTTCCTAGGATTTGAGAAGGTTAGACTTGAGGTGGGTCGAGGGACATCCCACCCTTATATGGCTTGACATCCTTCTGCTTGTACTTGGAGTGGAGAGCATAGATTCTAAGGGGGAGGGGAAATAGGGGGACCGATATTTGCAGTTTGCGAGGGGAGAGGAGGGAGGATGAGGGGAAGAGATAGCTTGATCCGTAGGTAAAGAGGGTCAATTCAATGGGTTCTTGGGGAGGGGAAATAGGGGGACCGATATTTTGCAGTGTGCGAGGGGAGAGGAGGGAGGACGGGGGGAAGAGATAGCTTGATCCGTAGGTAAAGAGGGTCAATTCAATGGGCTCTTGGGGAGGGGAAATAGGGGGACCAATATTTTGCAGTGTGTGAGGGGAGAGGGGAGAGGAGGGAGGACGGGGGGAAGAGATAGCTTGATCTGTAGGTAAAGAGGGTCAATTCAATGGGTTCTTATATAGTATTCATGTAACATTGTTACATCTTTTAAATAACTAAGGTGTTGCTAATTGTAATTTTATATTTCCTATTTTTTATTAAAATGTATTTAACAAGTTGCAAAGGCAAAGCAATAATGAGAGAATTTATAATCGTTATTTGGTTATTTTAATTACAAAGGTAAAGTAATAATGGAAGAATTTATAATTGTTCCTTGGTTAATTTTAATGGTTAACCACTTACACACTTATGTTAATGATTAATATTCAAAATATTATAAATTGATTTTTTTTAAATTAAAAATTGTCGTAATATGAACTTTTAAAGTTTGGGTAATTTTGTACTAAATTCACGAAAAAGTGTTGGATTTGCATATTTGAGTGATTAAATCTGTATAATTCAAGTTCAACACACTCAATCCATTTATGCATTCAAAAATACAATTTAAATAACTGAAAATTGCAATTTTTTCCAAATTTATCTCATCTTAATAAAAAAAAAAAAAACATAAAACAATTAAACATAACAAAAATAAATAAACATGATTTTCTTTAATTAACTTTAAAATCACAATGTTACTAACATACTTTACTACTTGTATAAAATCCTATAAGTAAGTCAAAGGTATACCAGTCCCGTGAGACAGCTCAGACGGTAAGACAAGCGCACCTTTCTCCAAGAGATGGGAGGAGGTCTTGTGATCGAACCTTGCTGAGTCTCCAAGATGAATTTTGTAATGTTGCTCTGTAAACACTTTATATACTGTTAAATATAAACGAGAAACTTTCCTGTGGAAAAAAAAATTCAAAAATGTGGTAAGTATTTATTCCACAAAAAAAATCTAAAAGTTAAAAATTACACGCGGACCATATCAATATTATACTAACCCATCTATAAACATAAGCATAAACACGATTTTGTCACTAATGACACTCACACCAAGGTGAGGTAATATGAATGCCCCACTTTCATTGACATCCATTTTAGAATAAGATAATCGTCATCTCATAAACGAAAATTTTTCTTTATCACTTTTTAAAAAAAATATTAAATAATAATTTAAAACCACGCACGTCTCAAGAGTCTAAAATCTTTTAGAGAGTCTACCAGTGAAACTCTTCTCCCTCGTGCCGTCGTCTTGAAGCAACATAAGCGTGTTTGGGCATAGCTCGCGATATAATATTTTAACCAAAGCGTATTTGGGCATAGTCCGAACTCAATATTTTCAAAACCTTGGGCAACGACTTATTGTTAAACTTCAAAAATACCATGACACGCGTTGGCAAAAAAATCAATATCATATTGGATTATCACCTAGCCACACAACGTGTCAAACAAGAGAAGCTTCCGTCCAAACAAATAAACTCAACACGTATCACAATTATGGAATTTAAAAGGTCGCTATAACCGTTTTGATGTGGATTTCCATTTCCGAAGGTTAAAATTATAGTTCATGCTATTGGATTAGGATTAGCATCGTAGAAAAGTGGTTTAAATGTTTTTTTTTTTTTTTTTTTAAAAAGGAATTTTTCATTAAAATTTGGTAATATATTTTTGGGTGAAATTGTAATTTTTGTTGTTGTTTAAATTGTATTTTTAAATATATAAATGAATTTAGTTTTTTTTTTAATTTAAGGCATTCAGATTATATAAAGGTTATTATTCAAATTTACATTTCCAACAATTTCTTATTAGATTTTAAACAAAATTAATAGAAAAATATACCCAGAAAATTGTCAAAAAAAATAAAACGTTTTGACTATTGCTTACACAAAATCAGATTCTTTGTAAACAACACGCATTGATATTGAGTATGTCATTGATGGGTTTTTGAGTTTCCTGAGAAATTCTTATAAACATTTTGGGTTAATTCATTCTTCATGCATTAGATGTACATATTCTTCGTAGACAACAAGCATTGATATTGATTATGTCATTGATGGGTTTTTGAGTTTTCCAGTGAGAAATTCTTAGAAATTCATTTTGGGTTAATCCATTCTTCATGCATTATATGTACAGAGTGTTTTTCATGTTGTTTTGATTTGTCAATATATTTTTGTATTACATCAAATGTTAGGGTTTGTTTATTCCTTCATATAAAGGGTTTAAGTTTGTTTGGATTATTTAAATCGTTTGATATTTTATGGGGCAAGGAGTGTTTTATCACACTTTGGCTTTGTATAAGCATTTGGGTACTTTGTGAAATGCAATATTTTGGTCTTTGCAAGAAATATTGCAATAGTTGGAGGTCTTGTATTTTTGTCATGCACCACAGAAGAATTTTGATAGTTACTTAGGTTGTTGGATAGAAGTTTCGTGGGCTCTGTAGAAGATAGTAGAATTTAGGGTTTGATATTGCCTTATATCTATATATCATAATGTGCTTGGATGGACATTATGAGGACAACTTTTATTAGAAGGCAGATATTTTTCTTTTTCTTGTGCTTTAATGTTTATGCAAAAAGCAGTTTGGTCATGGGTGTATTTGATGACCCACACTTTAGAGGCTGGGATGGAGTAAATTTTGATTTCAATAGAAAACCTTAGTCCATCTATAGCATGATCTCGGACCCAACTTTTCACATCAACATGAAGTTACATGGATTCATGACCTAGAGACCATGGAACCCATAGTTCCAGAAAGAACATGGATAAAATCTCTTGGAATTCTCTTATGGACTCATAGACTCGTGTTGTGTACAGCAAAAGGATCAGACTTGAGCCATAATGGGTTTGAATTCTTACAAAATAATGAAGTAGATGGTGAAGTAATTCATCTTGAACAAGGAGAGAATTACATATCCCCAGATGGTCAGATTGTTATCTTCGATGATATCTATGAATCCCTCACGCTTTTTCCTTTTGATCACTATGGAATTTATCTAAAGGACATGGTGGAGATTCATGTTATTGCAGGTCTTGAGATTCATGACCTGAGGATTGATGATGATGCATCTATCTATAGAGACAGAGAAGGAAATCCTTTCATCACAAGTTCATGGGGTGTTGGGGCAGACTTATTTGAATGGAATGGGTTACTGCCCAAATTAGCACCCTTGTAAGAGCCCCACTTGTGGTGCTAAGGAGGTGATCAGGAAATGCACTAGTGTCACCTCTGTACTTTCCCCCTTCAAGTAAGTTGTTGTCGTGCGAAAGATTCACTTCAACAAACAACACCTCAATGTACTATTCGATGAACCAATGCCCAATAAGTAATAAGATACCTTAAATAATATGCAATAGAAAACAAGGGCATAAACCACCCCAATATAAAGAGGGTTAGGAACTAATTTGATCCAAGTGGATATTGGTGGCCACCCACCTATTCCAACTCGCTCCTCTTGTCTGTTTTTGTTCTGTACGTTCTTCTGTGCTTCTTTGTAATTGTGGGTTCTACACTTATGGGGCTATCTGAAGCCCCACACATCCTCCAGGTGGATATTGGTGGCCTCTCACCTAATCCAACTAGCTTATTTTGTATGTTTTCATGTCATCACATCTTGTTGTACTTCTAGGGTCATTTTGGGGCCCTAAATGTTGTTTTTTTTGGCTCGCCACAGTCAAACTATAGATGGAGTCAGAGTTTGATGGTGGGATGTGTAGCTCTCTGAAAGACCTTTCCAATGGGCTACCGCACGCCTAAAACAGAGGCCGTATGCAAAAGTTATGACCTTGAGAAGTTGAGTTACCAACTTACACCAACTTACCCATAGGGGCCCACATGACTTTTGGTGTTTCACCTTCTAGGGTTAGGTTTTTGGATATCTAGGGTTTTGGAATTCATGAGTAATATCAAAAAGGCCTCTATAGCCTCATTGTAGTCCATTTTTCTCAAACAAATGCACGTAGCAGCCACATCTCTTCTCAGAGATAGCTACCACCATTCGAGCAAGTGTTTCAGTTCTGTAGTTTTATAGTTTCAACCTATTTCATTATTCAATAGAAGATATTGTTCACTGGATATATGTGTTATTCTTCGTATCTTTGTGTTTATTGTATTCAGTTTGTTAATCAGTTTGGTCCACTCCTAAATCCAAATCAGTGGTATTAGAGCAGTCTGCTCTTCATTTATTTTTCTTCGTGCATGTCCCCAATAGATCTGGTTATAAGAAGTGTGGACTCGAACCAATCGAGCCATTACAAGATCGGTCGCATCGAGCCCGACAACAACCCATGGGGGACGAAAAGAAATATGATGGAGCAGGAGATTCTATTAAAATGTTGCTCGAGGAAGCCCTCATGTGACAAAGGAATGAAATGATGGACAACTCTGTATAGATCCTTCGACGACTGCCGACAGGAGAAGAATCTTCATCAAGCGGCCATGCAACCCCCTTCAAGGTACAAGTAAATTTTGATATTCTATTATTTGAAGGATTGATAGATGCAGATGTTGTAGATAAATGGTTGAATCTGCTTGAAGGGTATTTTTCGGTCCACAATCTTTCCGATAGGGAAAAGATCACTTTTGCACTCCTCAAGGTCATTCCCCATGTTAAATACCAGTGGGATACTTACTCTGAGAAAAGGGTCATGGAGGACTCTGCAATGTTTGTGGTGGCCCCTACATGGGATTCCTTCCGGGACGTCATTAAAGAACATTACTACCCCGTTGGAAGCTACGAGGACCAGTACATCAGATGGACCACCCTGTGTCAAGAAAGGGACCAGACAGTACCAAATTTCATCAATATTTTCCATACCCTATGCACCAAATTGGGTATCAAAGACTCTAAGCATCATCTGGTGCTCAAATACCGTGGTTATTTGCATAGATACATTCAAACAGAAATGGATTTTTTGGATATTGCCTCATTGGGCACGACTTATAAATACATTGTCAAGATCGAGCAAAAATTTAAGCAGAAAAGGTGAGAGTTTGGATCTGCAAACCCCTCACAGCCGAAGCAGGGCAAAGGCAACCCCAACCCACACAGCAAGGGACCAAGTTGATATGGTCACCCTCAGGACAACCATTCCGAGCCACAACATAAGAAGGGAAATGAGAAGATGAAGAAGGACACGGGAAAATGGTGTGAGTATCATAAAATCCCTTGGCACAACACTAAAGAATGTCGCTCTAAGAAGTCCCTCATGGCCGAACTGAAGGCTTCCGAGTCAAAGGCCAATTCTGATTCCGAATCAAATCCTGAAGGAGGGAAGCGGATAATCGATGTTGAACCCAGTGCCACTGTCGCTACCACCAAAGTTCAGCCAAGTGAACTAGAAGAACCAGAGGAAGGGGAATGCTTCTTTCACTCACATATGTGGGTAAAGGGGGCTCTGATTCATTTCATTTTCGATAGAGGTAGTCAGAAGAACCTGATTTCAGTAGAGGTCATCAAACAGTTGGACCTACCAATGACACCGCAGTCGTAGCCCTACACCATCAACTAGATTCACCAAGGAAGAGATATTTGTGTTAGCCAACAATGTCGACTACCCTATGATATCAAGCCTTTCAAAGATGGGGTACTGTGTGATATTTCTCCCCTTGAAGTTTGTGATGTTCTTTTAGGACAACCATATTTGTGGAAGCATCATGTTGTGTATAAGTCTAGACCCCGCAATGTTATTATTACTTTGGGTAGACAATTGTACAGGATACAAGAGGTAGCGCTACCTACTGTTATTTCTTTAATCTCTACTAAGCAATGTAGTGAGTTCATCTCACAGACCGAGAAGTTCATCTTCTTTGTGATCCGTTTTCACAGTAAGAAAAAGGTCATCGCCACATATGTGGCCTCTACACAGAGCCTCTCTTTGCAACAGAAGCAAGTGGACAAGATCTTGGAAGAATACAAAGACATCTTCTCCTCACCTACAGGGGTACCGACACACTACCAAGTCAAGCATCCAATTGATATGACCCCTAGCGCACCTCTACCTAATGGACCAGTCTATCGTCACTCGCTGATGGAAAATGACGAAATCAAGTGACATATCCAAGATTTTCTTCAAAAGGGGCACATCAAACCCAGCTCCTCTTGCGGAAGCATGATTGTACTGGTGTAGAAGAAGGACAGGACGTGGTGACTCAACATTGATTACAAAACCTTAAACAAAATCATAGTCAAGAACTGATAACCCATTCCCTGGATTGATGACCTTCTTGAACGACTCAAGGGGGAAAAGTTCTTCAGTAATATTGACCTAAAGACTTGCTACCATGAGGTTCCTGTCGAACCAACTGATGTATGGAATACAACCTTCAAATCTAAAGGAGGTCTCTTCAAATGGATAGTCATGCCCTTTGGTTTAACAAATGCACCAGCCACTTTCATGAGGTTGATGGATGATGTATTAAGACCCTTCACCAACTCCTTTGTGGTGGTATATTTGGATGACATCCTCATCTTCAACAGGACGTGGGAGGAGCACATGCGGCATATTCAACAGGTTTTGAGCACTCTGCAGCAACACAAGCTATATGCCAATTTGGAAAAATGCTCTTTTGGCATGAACAGGGTCCAATACTTGGGATACATTGTTGATGAGCATGGGGTACATGTTGATCCAGCTAAGATCCAAGTCATCTGTGACTGACCAGCCCCGACCACACTGACCAAGCTTCGGAGCTTCTTGGGACTAGCCAACTTCTATCGACAGTTTGTGTTGGGATTCTCCCATATTGCATGGTCCATCAGTCAGATGACCAAGGGTGGTGGTAGGGACAAGTTTGTGAGGGGGAAGGAGCAACAATGAGAATTCGATGATCTGAAGCATCGCTTGTGCTCATCTCTAGTAGTCTCCTTGCCCGATTTGCAACAATCATCAGAGATTGAGATAGATGCATCTGACTATGTTGTGGGAGAAGTTCTCACTTAGCATGGGAATCTAGTGGCATACTATAGTGAGACACTCTCCAACATTGTCCAAAAATACCCCATCTATGACAAGGAAATGTATTCCATTGTATAAGCCTATCATCAATGAAAACATTACATTATGGGAAAAGAGATGACCATACACACTGATCCCAAGCCTATACAATTAATACAGACACAGGGGAAATTGGAGAACGACCGCCATCAGAAGTGGTCCACCTACCTGCAACAATTCCATCTCAGCATCAAGTATAAGACAGGTATATCCAATCGTGTCGCTCACTGCCTCAGTCGGCCTCCTATGGTTGCACTCACCATTGTGCTCCATTCCTATGGACATGAGGAATTTGAATGGCCCCAACTTTATCAGCAAGATCCAGACTTCACCACCACCTATCATTTCTTGGGTACATGCACAACTATCACCTATTTTCATATTCAGGATAGACTCTTATGCCACCTAGGCCATTTCTGTGTTCCTACAAGAGAGCATGCAAAGTTGATTGGGGAAGCCCACTACAGTCAGGTGGTAGGACATTTTGGCATGGAGAAAATTGTGGTCTTTCTTTAGAAACATTTTTATTGGCCAAAACTTCAATAGGACGTCAGCAAGTATATCAGATTTTGCACTGCCTGTGCCATTACCAAGCCAGACATCAAGAAGCAAGGCTTATACACCCCTCTTCCTATTCCCGATAAGCCTTGGGAATACATATCAAAGGATTACATGTCTGGCTTGTCATCCACCAAGCAAGGAAATGACTGTGTATTTGTGGTCGTTGATCGGTTTTCGAAGATGGCCATCCTCACAGCCTGCAAGAAGAATATCAAAGCGGCAAATACTACCAATATATTCTTCGAACGAGTGTGGGTCCACTTTGGGATACCACAGACCATCATCTTCAACTGGGACAACAAGTTCCTCAGCACATTTTGGTCGAGTCTCTGGTCTCTGTTGGACACCAAGCTCACAAAATCCACTGCTTTCCACCCCCAAACCGACAGCCAAACAAAGGTCATTAATTGGATGATTGTGCACATCCTGCGCATGTACAATTCTAAGAATCCGCGTACATGGGATGAGAGTATCCCCTATGTTCAACACAATTACAAAAGGGCTCTCCATAGCTCCACTGACCATAGCCCATTTCAGGTAGGTCTGGGATTCCAACCCTTGGGACCCATTGATGTTGCACTTCCTCTTGCCACTGCAAAGACAAACTCTTCCCATGATCATTCTACGATAAAAAAAGCCACCAGATTCATTGAGTGGATTCAGCACATCCGCCAACAGGTCCAAGAGATTTATCGGAAATCCAATGCTAAGTACAAGCAGCGCCATGATCAACACAGGGTACCACACCAGTTTCAGGTTGGTGACAAATTTTGGTTACATTTGCAGAAGGAGCATCTTGTGGGGCCCCATCGAAAGCTTCACCCACTTCGCTATGGGTCTTACACTATCACCAAGGCTATGGGTATCAATTCTTTTGAGCTCAACACTCCACCCTTCCTTGGCATGCATCTAGTGTTCAATGTCGACCTCCTTCGGCTATATTTTCCACCATTATTAGACACCTCAAAGATCGCAGAACAGCTGACACCAATAGATATCAAACCTGACTGCATGGAACAAGCCTCAACTAATCATATGGTGAACACATAGGTCAAGTGCACTCACCACCAGAGGATCCCTCTTTATCGAGTTGCCAAGGTAGGGCAACTCCTACACCAAGGAAACTAGCTCACCTGGGGCCAAATCCAATAGAATTTTCCTCACCTGATGGGGGAACTCAATGCAATGGATACCATTTCTTCCTAAGGGGGGAGGATTGATCTAGGTGGATATTGGTGGTCACCCACCTATTCCAACTGGCTCCTTTTGCCATTTTTTGTTCAACACATTCTTATGTACTTCTTCGTAATTGTGGGTTCTACACTTCTGGGGTTGTTTGAATCCCCACACATCATCCTGGTGGATAATGGTGGCCTCTCTCCTAATCCAACTGGGTTATTGTGTATGTTTTCATGTCATCACATCTTGTTGTACTTCCAGGGCCGTTTCAGGGCCCTAAACGTTGTTTTTTTGGCTCGCCACAGTTAAACTGTAGACAAAGTTAGAGTTTTATGGTGGGATGTGTAGTTCTCTAAAAGACCTTTCCAACGGGCTATCACGTGCCTAAAACAGAGGTCGTATGAAAAAGTTACGACCCTGGGAAGTTGAGGTACCAACTTACACCAACTTACCCATAGGGAACCACATGAGTTTTGGCGTTTCACCTTCTAGGGTTAGGTTTTTGGATGTCTAGGGTTTTGGAATTCATGAGTAATATCAAAAAGGCCTTTGGAGCCTCATTCTAGTCCATTCTTCTCAGACAGATGCATGTAGCAGCTACATCTCTTCTCAGAGATAACTACCACCATTCGGACAAGTGTTTGAGTTCTGCAGTTTTATAGTTTCAGCCTATTTCATTATTCAATAAAAGATATTGTTCACTAGATATATGTGTTATTCTTCATATCTCTGTTTTTAGTGTATTAAGTCTGTTAATCAGTTTGTTCCACTCCTAAATCTGGATCATAATTATTACGTGCTTAGTCTAAAATAAGAGATAGCTTCATCATTAAGTACAAACTAGCACTGAGAAATTGCAATCATGAACTTTGTATAAACTTGTAAGAACGGATGGTGCATCCCCTTGGGTTTCACCCAGAGAATCTCCCAATAAAAGATAAATATAATTAGCAACTAGGAGACTGGCTTCAAAACTAGATGTGTTATATAAGCTTGAGAAACAATCTAGAAATGAAAGTATACACTAGGAGAGGGTTAGAATGCACCTTTTTGAAGCACCAAACCCTATCCTTTAGGGTTCCGCCAAATCTGATTTATAATGATGCAAATTAATTTATAGATTTGAAGAACTCCTTAAATCAGCCCACAAGATGCTAGAACAATCCTTAAAGCACAATGGGAGAAGTTGTTTTTCCTTCTTAGGGTTATAGATTAAGAATGAATCATATGTACCCTTGTACTTACCCAAGTTAACAAGAGAAGAAGGAAGGAACAAAACCTAGAACATCTCCTCTCCAAGTAGTTAAGTAACTCCTCAAATGGATTGGTCTTGCTAGCTTTGTAGTATACATTCACAATAATATCTTTGATGAACCAAGAAAGAGAGATCTCCAAGAATTGACACCAAAAACTCCAAGAAATATCTTTTATTAAAAGGCTTGAAACCAAAAACTCCAAGAAAAATATTTTATCAAAAGGCTTGTAAAATGATCTCCAACTATTCACCATGATTTGGAATGAGGGGAGAGTCTCTATTTATAGAGGAGGGTTATACATAATTCTCATTCTTTATTAATTATTTTTCCTAAATCTAGCCTAAGCAGGGAAGGTCACCACAACATCCTTTACAATATTGCCCAAAAATACTTCTTGCAGTCTCCTTTATTTTAGTCAAATCATAGCGTTGATTTCCTTCTATTTCTTCACTACTTCCAATGTCAATTTCAAACACTTGTACACATCCAATTCTTGAAAACTTGTTGATGATATAGCTTGCTTTCCCCAAATATAGAAGCACCAAATTCAACTAACCTTGGAAAGTTGAAGTCACCAACATGCATATTTACAACTCTACATCAATAAGGCATGGTTTAAACAAGTGCTAGGAAAACTTCTTGGGTATATGTCTACACATGATCCTAGTACATAAGGCCCCATGCTCAGATTCTCTTTTCCAACCATTATCCAAAATTTAAAAAATGCACCTAACAATACTACTTTGTTGATTAGTCCAGCTAGTGAGATCAATCCAAGTGAAATCTAATACAAAAATTATGTCTCTAGATTTTCCTTGATCAGAAGGAAATGATTCCCACATCCCCAAAAGGAAATTGATAACTAATTGATAGTTGGGTATGTTCAAATCCAATCAAATCAAGCTCGACATAATAGGCCTCTTCACTACATCTTGCTACAAAATAAAAGTATCATTCCACAACATTTACTAATTCATGCTCAACATCTCCTGAAGCTTAATCTACTTGCATCCAACAGAGGGGTATTTATGCCTATACCTAGATTGTACTGCAAATCATTGTTGTTGTTTCCATTACATAATCCTCTACATTTAAATCATATCATAACTCATTACAAATACTTTTCTGTGAGATTTACAACATTTTCCAGTGTCTCTGGGTCTGATAGGACTTCCTCAGCTTTCTTTTGAAATGAAAACCATAGACACTCTTCTTTTGAAATGAAGTGTGACATAGTTTCCTAAAGATTCAGACATCTTCTCAACACCAATTGTTACAAAGACATTATGAATTTAGTAAGGCACAATGTTATCATTACAAGAAACAAAGCTCTTAGCTATCTCATTTTCATGATGGGAAATATAAGATCCACCCCTCCACCATGAACATCAAAAACAGTAACCCAAATGTGCTTCACTCATTGCATTGCACTCAATATGCCAGCCCATTTGACCAGGACACTAGGGACTATCCAAAAAAAGTCTCACTAGGCTTTTCACTTTTCATAGAGCAAAGTTTGTAGGATTTTTCTTTCGTGAACCCATTGCTATTCGATCCCCTGAATGATAGTCATCCAATTTGTGTCCAGACAAAAAAAAAAAAAAAGGATATTTGTCAACAGAGAATTATACATCACCATTCTCAATCACATATGCATAGCCATCCCTTAGGATATCTTGAATTATTTATGTGATGTGGTTAGTTACATGCGGTTCTAAGGAAGACAATTTAGCTCAACCATGTTTGATTGGAACCAATCATACCACACCATCTATGATCTCATTTCCCAAATTCCAAAGTGATGGGTAACAGTGCCCATTCCAAGTATTCAGAGAAAAGTGTAGTCAAAAGTTCGCATGATGGAGAGGAATGAAATTTTGAGGTGACAACTAACGAAGTTCATTGGGTTCTGCATGCATCCATCCCAAAGTCTCTAAATCATTCATATATTCATGCTCCGACAAAGCCAAAGGAAAATGAACTTTATAATGTGTTCCACATTATGTAGCATATAAGAGACATTGAGATTAAACCTACAGAATATAACCCTTGTATTAACAATTCCAAAAGAGAGAGAAATGTTTATGGGCCTCTTCAAGGGGGAAACCTCCTTTTAGCAAAGCTCCAATAAAATAACAATACTTGACAAAATATTACATAGCCTCTTAGCTCTATAAATAGTTTCTTACTAGAAAAAACTTACTACTTTTAGTCCTATCATTAACGAATACCAACCACCTAGTGGGCCTAATTTAATAATGACAACCCTTCTATAGTAAGTCACTATCCACTAACTATCGAATGAGTCTTATTCAATGAATATTGCCTCATACATAGATTGAATAATTCCTAAGTACCCCAAAGTAGGGATGTTAGGATAGGACCCTAACATTCCCTCCCCGCTTAAATTGTAGTGTTGTCCTCAAGGCTAGAGATGTGAAAGTTGTTGTTAAATATCTACTAGTTCCCAGAGGGCATATTTAGGTTGCATATCCTTCCACTATATTAGGATTTCATGGATATTTCATTGGTGTAGTTGGTGCTTTTTGGTGGCCAATATTTATTCTAGTTGTAGCTAAATGCATCCTTCTTCTTCAAATTCTTGAGGTAACTAGGTTAAACTCAACAATTTGACCCCACAAGCTTCTTCAAATAAAACACATGAAATACTTTATGGATATTGGAGTGGGTAGGAATAACTGTTAAAGATTACAGCTGTGTGAGACATCCTCCAGGACACAAACTAAGTGAGTTGTCCTGAGAGAGAGCCCATGAGTTGGGTGTGCCCATGAGATGGGTGTGTTGTTCCTCTCTGAGACGAAGAAGGAACGTTGTGTGCCCCTGTGTGGGGTGAGGAAACCCATGATTTGGTTGTGCCCATGAGATGGGTGTGTGGTTCCTCTCTGAGATGAAGATGGAACATTGTGTGCCCCTGTGTGGGGTGAGGAATCCCATGAGTTGGGTGTGTCGTTCTCTATGAGACAAAGATGAAACAATGTACTGGTATCCTCTGTGTAGAGAGTTGAGATGATGTGATACTCCAGATGATTCTCTTGTGAGACACAATGAGAAAGAGATCTGTTGAATAGGACGTGCATGTGGTTGAGCACAGGTGAACGTGATCCTAGTGGCTAAGCACTAGTGAGTGTGATTCTCCTGTGAGACGCAGTGAGATAGAGACGTGGATGTCCATGTGGTTGATCATAGATGGACATGCCCCTAGTGGATAAGCACTAGTGGGTGTATGATATCCCTTGATATATTGTCCAAGAGTCAGACTTACCAGTAACCCTATTTGTGATGTAAAGGGTACAGGTCGGCCCCACCATAAAGTGAAAGATAATTAATGTAAAAGATAATTAATATGGTAATTATTAATTATATTATGAGTTATTGAGGTCAACCATGTTGTTCCAATAGACACTACTTTTGATATGTCCAGTCTAATATAAATAAAGGTAATTTTCCCCATTGAGGAATGTTGATGGGAGTTTATGACACATCGTCAACGGGAAGGGAAGATCTGGTCTAGGGTTGTCTATTTAACCCAAGCCATTTGGGATAATCTCCCCTGACGGGTTTTATGGCTCTGTTAGCCAACTAAGATCCTAAAACAACTAAAAGATGTGGACTAACTAAAGATACAACTCTAACAATCAACACTTTAGTTACAAATGCTTAACTAATAGTGTTCATGTACAAAGGTTATATACAATTTACAAGGTTTAAGCAAAGCCTTGTGAAAATAATTGTTTTAAGATAAAAGATTTAAACAAGAAAAATAAACCAAAATTATTCTAGTACTCTAATTACTAAAACTAATAAATTGTGAATGAACAAGATTGTAAATGATATAACGAAAATAGAAAAAGCAAATTAACATTGAAATAATGTCATCACTATTCATTCATAACTTAACAAATTAAATAAATAATACACTAACTAACCTCTAGTTGATCAGCAATAATAAACTAAATTCATCTCTCTGCATTTGTGTGAGCTCCTTTTGTCCCGTGTCAAGTGAAAACCTATGACAGAAGAAAGCATAATACTTCCTAAAGAAATTCAAGGAAGTGTTTCATATTCTGGAGCGAGTTTATGACAACAGAAAGACAAATAATTATATATCATGTGACCTTGAAATGTCCAATAACTGAGAATGAAAGAAATTGCAATTCTCGATAATGGTGTTACCATCTATCTAGCATCAGACGTAAACTCAAAATACTTAAATAGATGAGCAGTCACAGATATAAACTGAACCAAAAAGATAATGAACAACATAAAGAAAAGCATGATATAAAATATTATGTGCAGAAAAGAATAAAGCTAGCTCGATACATATAAAATTTCACACCTAGAAATTATATGAGAAGACAATATAAAAAAAAAATACTACATAGTCTACACAGGACGAAAGCCAAAGAGTAAACTTCTTTCCCATATAGTTTCAAAAATATATGTCCATCATATGGTCCAGTAAGAATTGCCTCTATCACTAGGAAAACATTGCTATTTAAACAAGTTTCTGATCTGTTCCTCCTATCATGCAAGATAGCGGCAGATCTTTTTAAAAAACGTTTTTACTAAAATAAAATAACAAAAAGATAATTTTGTTGGAGTCTTTTAATCAAAAACATTTACATTAATAAAAATTGTTTTTCAAAAGAGAAAATTACTAGTCCACTAAAAGCTCAACCCATTACTCATTCCCTTAATCATAGCACATCAATCTATTGTTCACCTGAAACAATAAAAACAAAATCAAAATTAGATAATAATCAAAACAAATAATTTCAAAAGACAAACTACAGAATCTTTCAATTTTGTAGCTAGTCTAAAATCACAACAAAATCAAAACAAATTTACTTATTATCCAAATAGAATCAAATCGTAAAAAAACAAAGGAACTATTTACCAATTCAAAAATTCGAAAGAGAGGCATCAAACAAATATGAGTTTATAATGATATTGAAATTGGTTGAATTTTTAATAACCACAATTCCCAGATCTCTTAATACGCTTGTTGGCTTTGTGTGAGTTCGATCGAATGCAAGCTCTGATCTCATCATTTTCCCTCTCAAGAGTTGTGTTCCTAGTGACCACTTGGTTCAACTGTGCCTATAGGTAAGGAACATCCTGATAATACCTTTCGATCTAGTCAAAAAATTTCTCGCAATACACCGATTCAGGATTTGGTAAAGGTTGAGCCTGATCTGTAGTGGGTAACTTACCATGTGCCATGATTCTTTTGAGATCATGTTGAATGCCTGAAAAACCTTGTTGTTCTTTTAAGAAAGGAGGCAGATTCAATACAAAATCAAATTGGGGTGCATCGGTGCTAGTATCCTCAACAAGTGAGGATTTTTCTTACATAAAATGATTTTGAATGCCTAAAAACCCCTCCCAAGATTGCAACGGCTTGCATTAATATTACCTTAGTCTCGCTTTAGGTGAAATAAAGGAACAAGGCACAAATTAATTAACTGATATGAGGAGAGGGAGGATCTGATTGTTATATAAACCTAGACACCTAAGAACTAGCTTGAATCTCTGAGAAAAATGAAAAAAAAAACTTACCTCAACCGAGACAAAATTTCTAAGATATTTTCCTTCAAAAAATGAGACATATCTAAAAAATGGTCTAGTTTATGAAGAAACTACATGTTTGGACAGTAAATGAGCCCATTTCAGAAATGGGTTTCTGACGGTTTCACCAAATTGTTAACCATTTGCTCAGAAATCATCCCGCAAAATCATGTCTCTGTTATACAATTACGGGTTTGTAAAAACTTCAGGGCCATTTGGTTACGATATACCGGCAGGAGTAGCGAAGAGGGGAGCATGTTTGAAACCACATGAAATAGAGGATAAGCTCTGCAATTTCAGAGGAGACCCGATACCTAAGGCTTCTGGAGAAAGTCACCATAGACAATACTCAGGATTTTGAGTGGATTTTGAACCAGAGGACAGGCGTGATTGAGAACTAGCTCCTCTAATGACCACCTATCCCAAAAATGAAGAACTACCACCTGAAGCAATGAATGCAAGCTTGTGCTAATAGGACAAAGGTGTAAATGTTTGAAGGCATGATTGACATTCTTGTACAATAACGATGAGACTGTGATATGACTACAGGGGATAGCGTTCATATTTCGAATTATACCAAAGTTTTTGTTTGATGCGCGATCGAAAATGTGGTAAGTGATAATCAAAAAAATCAAAAGAATAAAATGCCTAAGGCATACCTCCAAGGTGAACGACTCGTATGCTAATGGTAAAGACACCATTCATAAATTGATAAGCTCAATACCCTATTGGGTGCTCTAGGTATTCATCCAATTTCACAGAGAGAACTTTAAAATTTGTCTGATGTATTCAAACCAAGTTTGCTTCAATTTCATGCTTAAACAACCATGAAATTGAACACACAAAAAAATGAGTGTTTATAGGAAATAAATGAACTCTTAAACACATAGCTAATCAAGTGAATTTTTCAAAACAAAAATCATAAATGAAGTCTTCAAATATCCAAAGAGGCAGCTATTAAAAAATTTATTTCATTAAAACTATGTTTTAAATATTGATGAAAACAACATGAATATTTGGTCGTCAACAAATGGTGCTAGACGGAGGGCCTGAAATTCATTGATGGAACGTGGAGGTCGTAAGACTCCCCCAAAAAATTGCTCTCCTATCACGACACGTCAACAAATGGCACTAGAAGGAGGGCTGAGTAAATTTAATGATTAATTGTTTTACCCCTCAGCCTGTCACAATTCCATATTTATAAATTCTTCTTCTTTGTCATCTTGAAATGCACTACAAGGCAGGCTGAACTGACAAGTTGGCTTTGCAGGAGTTTTTGTTTTGAATGTATTTAATTACCCCTGGATCCCCAAAACACTGTGTTGTAACATGCTTTACACTTCTCATTACCTGATATTCCCAACGAGACAGTCTCTCGCTTGTCCAAACTCACCTTTTGGTGTAAATGCATCAAGCATGATATTTCTTATTTAAAGGTTTTATGCAGATTGTTCACTTTTACTCTTAGGGGTCGGATTAAACATTGGTTTGAATCTTTTCCAGCATATCACATTATTGATTGGTTTCAATTTGTAGAGGAATTTTTATATGCTTTTGAAATCTATGATTACAATCAATTATGTGAAGAATTTCAGGCTTTACTAATCAATGACAATTCATCTCTAGATGTATTTTTAACAAGAATCCATCATGTTCTCTGTAAGTTTCAACTTGATGACATGTCATTTGTACTAAATCTCCTCTCTGATGTTTGTGCCCTTTTCATCCAACCATTTTCAATTGCAAATGATGATTCAGTTACAAATCCTATCACTCAATTGCGAGAAGAATTTAGTTTGCAAGATGAGAGGAATCCATCCAAAAATTTTGAGCAAGCAAGGGAGGTAGAATCTATTGAAAATGTTCTTACTGACAATCAAACTAGTTTTTTCTCTAAAGCATTGTATATTCAGTCCTCAACCATCGTGGAAGAAGATTTGGTGTTGGGTCAAGGTGAATGTCCATATTCTTCTAACTCTTTCTCTAATCAGTACTTAAATTCAGTTATTGAAGAACACTTGGGTGATGAAAACGATCTTAAGCATACTAACATTCCTATGAAACTGACTAGAGATGTAAATCTGTAATTTGAAGAAGAAACCTTAACCCTTCATCCACAAATCATACCTTATCCACAGGAAATATTAGATGTTTTTCATGAAAGTTTTGAATTGTCTATCATACATGAGGCAAATTTAGACGATCATATTATGTTGAAGGATTTATCACCAAAATAGAGTGAAAGTCTTAAGGAAAGTGAAGAAGAATTTCTTGAGAATACCATTGTTAAATATCATAGCTCAAGAGATTATTTTCATGTGATAATTTCCGATTCCTTTTACTCTTTATATCCTGATCTCTTCTTAGATTCTGGTGGACATGATACTTTACCCATGGTATCTTACTCTTTTCCATCACAATCAGATATTTTTGATATGCCAAGATTTGGTGAAATTAATTCTAAACATAACATTTATGAAGTCGGATTTGACGCTCTTTCACTTTCATCACTCGCATGGAAAAAAGGCATGTTGCAAGATGATTTTACACGATTTATTTTTGAAAAAGACAATGCACTCATTCTTATGGAGATCAAATATTCTACATTGTATATTCATTATTTGGTTAGTTCAAATTTTAATGATTATGCTTCGCATTTTGAAATGATCCAACTCATCAAAGGACGTGTTCAAACCAATAATCTAATTGATGTCATGAATCCTCTTATGATGTGTTCCCCATTGATATATCTATTTCGTCGAAGTCATAGTTTGCATCCTAATATTTATGACACGATCTTAGAATGGTTGGAGGATTTATATATAAAGAAGTTTCAAAAGAATGGTAAGGTCATTCTTGCTTTATTTTTAAATGAATATTTCTTTTGTATCTACAAATACTACATTCTTTTATTCTGATTTTCAACTTTCTATGCCTTATAGGATTGAAGATGTTGTTGTGGTTGCACTGGAAATATGATTTTACTTAGCGTTTTGATCTATTTAGTAGCTAGAGTAGGTTTAGTAGTAGGTTTCCTTTAGTTTTATTTCTCATTGTTTCTCTTTGTAATAATGCAGTTATAAACACAAGTGGGTACACCAAGAGAACCATAATATGAATGTTGTCAGAGAAGTCTACTTTAATCCTTTTCTCCCTGCTTTTCCTTGAATATTTATTTTCAAAAATGCAGTATCATCATGAAAATTTTAAATGGAAAGTAAAGAGATAAGTAAATTTGAACTGTCAATTCAACCCTGACCCAAGGTGCCACTAGTAGGACTGCACTCATATTAATAATGATTTTTCTATTTTCTTTTAGTCTTTCAAGAAATACTTCGCCTAAGAAAAGTCAGACTTACCGCCTGTAAATATCCCTAGCTTTTATATTTCTTTTCTTTTATTTTTGTTGCTTCTTGTGTTTCCTTAATAATTATTTATGAATCATCATTCATTATTGAAGGGAATTGGATCTTTCACTAGTAGCAATTGAAATAGTTCAAAGCATCTGCATGTTAATTTCTAAACTCAAATCAATTATGATAAGTCTTTGCCAAAATCATTGTTTTCGGTTTTTTGTGGAAATCTCAGGGAAATATGACTATCTTTAAAAAATTCTCACGCCATCCCATTTCTAATGAGATCAACTCAAAGTGCTTCCCCATTCCTAAGATGATTTCTTGATTGAAATCTAAATGTCCAAATCATGACAAAAATTATCAGGTCTCAAAGAACGAAAAACAATATTAATGATCAATCCTATGATTGCTTGGTTGTGAAGTCTTTAGTATCACCCCACTCTCTCGTTATCATGAAGTTCTGAAAATTTTGTAAACAATTATAGAGAGTTGGAAGCAATTTAATTTGTGGGAATTGTGTGTAAACCCGTCAGGATACTGAAAAGGTTTGCTGGTAGTGGGTAAATGCACACATGATACCAAGAAAACTTTGTCTGGGTACTGAACAGGCCTGCTGGTAGCGAAGCAATGTCGGGTTCAATATCCTTCATGTATGTTTTAAATTTATCAGATATCAAGATATTTTTATCATAGATGGATGACTTTTGGATGGGATCGAAGTACTGGAGAGGGTTAAATGACATCCCTGCCGAGGCTATAAATGCCCATTGGCAGCAGTGGCCCTGCTAATAGTATTGGAGTTACTTGTATTAATGTTGTTACCCCTTTGATCGAAACAAAATTTTGAAATACAATCTTTTGGCAGGATTTTCTTCAATGGTATGACTGTGTTATTTTTCCGAGTTAATGTCAGAACACTTGATTTGTTTCTTAATTGTTTTTAGTAACTATCGGATTTATCTTTTCCCTGATATAAAGTTCTGATGATGCAGAGATAATTGCTTCTCCCAGCGAGTCGCCATTGTTGGCAGCCAGATATTCATGTCGTTTTCATCGATATTTAAAACATAGTTTTAATGAAATAAAGTTTTTAATAGCTTCCTCTTTGGATCTTTGAAGACTTCATTTATGATTTTTGTTTTGAAAAATTCACTTGATTGGATGTGTGTTTATGAGTTCATTTCTTTCCTATAAACTCTTTTTTTTTTGTGTTCAATTTCATGATTGTTTAAGCATGAAATTGAAGCAAACTTGGTTTGAATACATCATACAAATTTTAAAGTTCTCTATGTGAAATTAGACGAATACCTAGAGCACCCAATAGGGTATTAAGCTTATCAATTTATGAATGGTGTCTTTACCATTAGCATATGAGTCAGTCACCTTGGAGGTATGCCTTAGGCATTTTATTCTTTTGATTTTTTTTATTATCACTTACCACATTTTCGATCGTGCATCAAACAAAAACTTTGGTATAATTTGAAATATGAACACTATCCCTTGTAGTCATATCATTGTCTCATCGTTATTGTACAGGACTGTCAGTCATGCCTTCAAACCATTACTCCTTCGTCCTGTTAGCAAAAGCTTGCATTCATTTCTTCAGGTGGTAGTTCTTCGTTTTTGGGATAGGTGGTCATTAGAGGAGCTAGTTCTCAATCACGTATGTCCTTTGGTTCAACATCCACTCAAAAGCCTTAGTATTGGCTATGGTGACTTTCTCCTGAAGCCTTAGGTATCGGGTCTCTTCTGAAAATGCAGAGCTTATCCTCTATTTCGTGTGGTTTCAAACATGCTCCCCTCTTCGCTACTCTTGCTGGTATATCGTAACCAAATGGCCCTAAAGTTTTTACAAACCTGTAATTGTATAACAGAGACATGATTTTGCGGGATGATTTCTGAGCAAACGATTAACAATTTGGTGAAACTGTCAGAAACCAATTTCTGAAATTGGCTCATTTACTATCTACCCAGGAAGTTTCTTCAGAAACTAAACCATTTCTGAGATACGTCTCATTTTTTGAAGGAAATATCTCAGAAACTCTGTTTCGGTTGAGGTAAGGATTTTTTTTTTCATTTTTCTCAAAGATTCAAGCCAATTCTCGGGTGTCTAGGTTTATAGAACAGTCAGATACTCCCTCTCCTCATATCAATTAATTAATTTGTTCCCTGTTCCTCTATTTCACCTTAAGCGAGGCTAAGGTAAGATTAATTCAAGCCATTGTGATCTTGGGAGGGGTTTTCAAGATTCAAAATTGTTTTGTGCAAGAAACATCCTCGCTTGTTGATGATACTAGAACCGATGCACCCCAATTCGATTTCGTATCGAATCTGCCTCCTTTATTAAAATAAAAACAAGGATTTCTAGGCATTCAACATGATTTCAAAAGAATCATGGCACATGGTAAGTTACCCACTACAAATCAAAGCTCGACCTTTACCAAATTCTGAACCGGTGTATTGCGAGAATTGTTTTGAATGGATCGAAAGGTATTATCGGGATGTTCCTTACCTACAGGCACAGTTGAACCAAGTGATCACTAGGAACACAACTCTTGAGAGGGAAAATGATGAGCTCAGAGCTTGTGTTCGATCGAACTCACACAAAGCCAACATGCATATTAAGAGATCTGGGAATGTGGTTATTAAAAATTCAACCAATTTCAATACCATTATAAACTCTGATTTGTCTGATGCCTCTCTTTCGAATTTCTGAATTGGTAAATAGTTCTTTTGTTTTTTTACGATTTGATTCTATTTGGATAATAAGTAAATTTGTTTTAAATTCGTTTTGATTTTGTTATTATTTTAGACTAGCTACAGAATCGAAAGATGCTGTAGTTTGTCTTTTGAAAAAAAAAATGATTATTGTCTAATTTTGATTTCGTTTTTATTGTTTCAGGTGAACAACAGATTGATGTGCTATGATTAAGGGAATGAGTCATGGGTTGAGCATTTAGTGGACTAGTAATTTTTTGTTTTGAAAAACAATCTTTATTAATGTAAATGTTTTTTATTAAAAGACTCCAACAGAATTATCTTTTTGTTATTTTGTTTTAGTACAAACTTATTTTAAAAAGACCTGCCTCTATCTTGCATGATAGGAGGAACATATCAAAAACTTGTTTAAATAGCAATGTTTGCCTAGTGATAGAGGCAATTCTTCCTGGACCATATGATGGACATATATTTTTGAAACTATATGGGAAAGCATTTTACTCTTTGGCTTTCGTCCTATGTAGATTGTGCAGTTTTTTTTTTTTTACATTGTCTTCTCATATAATTTCTAGGTGTGAAATGTTATATGTATCGAGCTAGCTTCAGTCTGTTCTGCTCATAATATTTTATATCATGTTTTTTTTATGTTGTTCATTATCTTTTTGGTTCAATTTATATCTGTGACTGATCATCTATTTAAGTATTTTGAGTTTACGTCTGATGCTAGATAGTTGGTAACACCATTACCGAGAGATGAATTTAGTTTATTACTGTTGATC
>ML781471.1:613105-636107 GCA_009831015.1 Picea engelmannii | reverse complement strand
AATGGAAGTGGGCACACCATGCAACTTAAAAATATGATCCATGAAAACTAGGGAAACTATGGAGGGAATAAATGGGTGTAGTAAGGCACAATAGTGATCATATTTTAGAAGGTGGTCAACTACCACCATGATGACCAATTTTTTTCCTACTTTCAAGAGGCCCAAAATAAAATCCATGGAAATGTCATTCCAAATAGTGGTTGGTATCGGTAGTGGCTGCAATGCCCTAGGATTCTTCACTCTCTCGCCCTTGTTCCTTTGACAAGCGTCACATTCTACTACAAAAGTATGGATGTCCTTTTTCATGCCTTCCTGAAAGAAAGAGCACTTATCTCTTTCATAGGTTTTTTGAAATCCAGAATGACCTACTATAGGAAATGAATGAAACTACTCTAACACCCTTTGTTTTAAAGTCAAATTCAACACAAAAAAATGTTCCCTTTATACCACAAGGTATCCTACTAGCAAGTATATCCCTTGGGGGAATTGAGTTCCTCCTGAATTCTTTGTCTAAGTTGAACCACAATGTCATATGATAACCATTCTTGTCACTTTTCTATGACTTAATAAAGTACGAGTAAGGATTAATCTAAAGAGAGATCACTTCCTCCTCATATTTCCTAGATAAATCATTAGCTACCACATTCTCTTTGTATTTATTATATATGATCTCATAGTCACACCCAAGCATCTTAATAACCTACTTGTGTTCCTTAGGGGATGACAACCTCCATTATAGAAAATAATTCAAATTGTGATTATTTGTCTTGATATAGATGTGTTTCTCAATGAGATATTGGTGTTTTGAGGCCTCAAAAACCTCCCAAGTTTTGGTTAAAACTTTGGGACCCACTATTTTGTCAGTGGCCAAAATATGATTCTTTATTTTGGGTTACACATTGACCTTGGTTCTTTATTGCCTTGTTGCATTTATTTTTTCTTTTAACTAGTCAAGTTAGATGGGTTTTCATGTTTCACTTGTTTGGTTTTTATTTAGTTATTTTATTGAGATTTATACCTTAGATAATTTTGGTTTATTTCCATGTTGGTTCAAAATCCTTTATTCCATGATATCTAGATCGGGCCCAATACTCAAATCATTCCTCTTCTTCAGCTATGCCACTTGATTATCCCCCCAATTAGAAATCAAGTCTAATTTAGAAATCGAGTCCAATTTCCAAATCAAACCCTCCTTTCACCAACTATGATATGGGCGGGTCCTAATTTTGGGATCAACTATTATTTCCAAATTAGTCTCCCTACTCACTAACTTGGTGTGGATGGGTTCCAATTCCAGAATTGGCCCCTATCTCCTAATTGATCCCTCCTTATTCTTTGAATTGTTCAAATCACCTTCTATGGGTTCAAACTCTTCCTTCTCTTTGAATTTGACCAAGCCAAAACCTTTTCAAGAGCCCAAATTCTCAATTACCGCCAACGTCCAAATCAAGCCTACTTTTCACTTAGTTGTTGTTGCCTTGTACCAATTGGAAATCAACCCTGATTTCCAAATCATACCCTCTTGTCTATATTCATGCCATACTGATTGTACAAACTTTCAATCTTATTCGAGATGATTTTCTTTGTTATCTTATTTTCAAACCTTGTTTGATGATTCCTTCAAATCCACATCTCTTTTATTGGGATGAAACTTCAAAATTAGATTCTCTAGTCACCAAAGTGTTTTAAATTTGTTCCAATTTAGTTATTAGCACCGACATCCAAGTTGGGCCTTTCCTTTACAAATGTAGTGTCACATGATCCTAATTTCTTAATCAGCTTGCTTTCCCACAACTCTGTGTTTGCACATGTGGAAACATCATCTATGCTCTTAGCACATGTGAAACCATTTCACATGTGTGGAATAACTTCCATACTTTTTGCACATGTAAAACATTTTCTTAATTTGATTATGATCAAGCTTTTCCTTTGTGAATATTAGTGACACAAGGTCCCAATTTCTTAGTCGAGCTTGACCTTGAAATCAGCCTCCTACATGAGAACTTGTACCTCGATTTATAATCATTCCATACATTTAAATTGGTTTCCTCCATGAAAATTCATGCCCTGATTTCTCCATTGGTTTTGACTTCAAAATTAAGCCTACTTTCTCCTAAGGCTAGTGATGAGGGGACCCGATTTTCAAATAGGATTGAATTCACAAAACATTCCCTCCTTTTATTTTTGTCTCTTCACATGTGTTACATCGCTTTTAAATTTTGAATGGAGTTATTTTCATATACATGTCACCTATGCATTAACACTCCTTTAAGACACATCTCATCATGGATTGATTTTAAGACGTCATGACTCAAATTACCACCCTTTCTAACCTACGAAAAAATGAGAATTTGATTTGGTATTTTCATCTAAGAGTTTGAAATTGAATGCAAAGAGTATTTGTTTGGATAGTCTATGCATTGAAGAAATTATTGAATTCTTCTTGTAACGCGTGAAATTTCCAACTGAACTCAGCAAATTTATAGCCCAAGAAGGTTTCCTTTCTATCAGCTTCAATAACCAAGTATTTGATTTTGAAACACTGTTGTTCGATTAGTAATTTTATGTTTTAAATGAGATAGGTGGTGTTGATGAAAAAGAATGGATTTATCTTAATACCAACATTTTCATATTTTGCTTGGCTAAAGCAAAATAATCGAGATTATTACCCTGAATTTATAGCCTCTTTTACAAAAAATTCAATTAACTCTCAAGAATTAAGTCCTTGGAATTAATGTTGCCTTTTATGATTTAATATGTCAAAATAAAAGAAAATCTTCAAAACAGAAAATAATTTGAATATTTTTTTAATAGCTTATAAATAAAATATCTGATAAGACAACACAAAAATACTCAAATGAGACTCAAAACCATCAAAAGATTTTATTTATCCAAATCTGAAATACAACCAACAAGGTTCTTCATGCCCCAAGGGTAAGGACCAGAATGAAACTAAGCAATCAAAGATGGTATTTTGCATCATACAATGACCATTGGTATCATCAAGTGAAACCAAGACTGAAACAAGATAAAATGACATGCACAAATGTTATTTCCTTGACTCTGCACAAAACCCTCCATTAGTACTGAAAATTAATACTAAAATCTAACAAGAATTTGAAGACTATCAGAGACAGGTGATAAACCTTTTGAAGTCTATCAACAAATAAATACTTCTTGGCTCTTCTTTTTGACACCTTTAAAAGGATCGTGCTATCAACAAGAAATCCTTAGAAATTATGTGTTTCAGAGATGAATGAATTAGAAAAGAAATCTCACTTAAGAAGCAAGAGCAGACATTATCAGAGTTGTTCTTTCTATCACTCATCCTTGCTTGTCCCTTGAACTCTTCCTTTATTCTTCTCAAAGTAGTTTGAGAAGTTCAAATTCTTTTAGTTATGTGATTAACTAAATTTAGTTAATAGGGACAACTTTATAAAATAATAATAATAAGGATAAATAAATACTAACTAATAGGTGGGGACCCCTTAATTATTCATTTTTAACTTTTCAAATAATTTTCTCCTTGTCCCTCCTAAAAAATAAAGACAATTTAATGCTTCTAAACATCCATTATCAACATAACTATATCCCAATCTGCTCATAAAAACATTGTAGAGAACCTTGCACCTCCCAAATAGTAATATATTTATCAAAAATAAATATATTATATTGATATCATAAATAAGTTCAAAAATAATATCATATCAGTTGTTCAAGATAATCATAAGCATGTCCAAAAATGAGAATCATGAAACTGTCCAAAATATACCACTGTCTAGAAGTGATCACATCTATATCAACAATGAAATCATAAAACATCATTATAAAATAAACTAGAAATCATATTTTTTATGAGAGGTAGTTTGCCTCTTTTCACTTCTCTGTGGTTTTGTTGCCTTCATGACTTATATTCCTTCATCTGTAGGTTCCTTAATCCTTATTGTTGAAGCCTCGTGATGCATATCCTCATAATATTTATGCTTACTTCCAAATTTCTTGGATTGGGCATGGGAAGTAACAGAGTGTGAAGAGGGCACTGACTGATCAGAATTAGCAGATTGGGCAGGTTGTTTTCCTTTTCTAGGCTCAAGTTCTTGAGCTATAAATTTCAGCTTCTTTGCTACATGTTGAGTGGAATGGGCATGAGAATCCTCTAAAGTGATATGAAATGCAAACCTTTTAGGTAGAGGAGGTGGAGGTAATTGCAATGAAGCTACTAGCCATCCATGAACTTGGTTCTGAGGTGGGTTAATGATTTCCTGCCAACCATCATTGGCAGGAACTTCAAGCTACAGAGAGACATGAGGTCGAATAGGGATACCACAAAGGCTATTATGAGGTTGGTGGAATGGTATTTCAGGTGGAAGATTAGGTTGGAAATATCCTCTCCTTTCTAGGTTAAGGAAACCAGACTATAATAGCTTTTTGAATTCTTTTGAATCAATGTCAAAGTGGATGGAAAAACATAATATTTTATTACACCAAAACTCATTTGGTCTTTTTCCTCTGCCACCATTGTTTTTTCTAAAGAAACTAATCTATAACTGTAAAGCAGAGTTTGAGTATGTACACAATCGCTAATGGTCATCAAACACTATTTACAAAACATAATTTAGTATAGCTTTGTGCAACAATGAACAAATATGCAAGCAACCATGGTCATATAGAAAAAATCATCTATAACATCAACTCTATCCTTCAATCCTTTCTTTCACTTTATACAACCATCATTATTTAAGAACATGGGAGTGAAAATGTATTTTGGGAAGATGGGGGAATTTGTAATGAGCGAAAAATGTAATAGTGAAAGGGAAATATAATGATACATGTTCATAAATGATTCACATAAAACACCTTTGAAAATTCAGTTATCCTTCAACAATATTTTTATCCTTGCCTCACCAAATACCATCGTTGTTGATTCTAACAATGAAATATGCATCAAGGGGAAGAATTATGAATGAAAATGAAAGTGGAATTGGCAACTAGAATAACTACGAAAAATGGAAATATGGAGGGATATGGCCCTGATAAAAAATGAACTTTCAACCATGTCTCAACATCATCCTGCTTACAATTTCATCATATTTCAACCATCGATCTCACAGGGAAAGCTTTCAACTTTATATATAACACAGGGGGGGAATAAATGATTTCTTAAAGTGATAAATGAATTTGGGAATATGAGAATAAATACGAAAAGTGGAAATATGAGGGGAATTGGACCTATATATATATATATATATATATATATATATATATATATATAAGGGAATTGTACCTATATATATATATATATATATATATAGCTGATAGATTTATTTCATAAATCAAAATAATTTCATTACTCGAAATCCAAACGATTTTCTTCCAAATTTTGAGTTGATCTCAAAAAAAAATCGATAGAAAAATGTATTAGACAGACTAAGCACAAAAATAAAATGCAAGTGTTTTTAACTCAGCATGCCATCAACCAACAAAAATCAATAATCAGCAAGCTTGAACTGAGTAATCTTTTCAAAATATGCACCCACCATAATCATGTAGCTTAACAAAATATTTATTGTATTGAAGTTCAAAATAAAACACTTTATGTGTGCAACCAAAACTTACAGGTATAACCAACACTTTTCTCAACATCTCATTTATTAAAAAAAAACAATTGATCATCACTTTGTGTGAAAGACATAAATATGCCAATTGTTCCATATAAAAACCATTTCAAACTTCACGCATCACATTCCTTTCATAATCAAATTGAACTTAAACAACTTGTCATTGAAAGAGACATTAGAATATATTTAGGGTTTCGACACCAAAAACCATTTAAATTTCATGACCATTTTCATTGCAGAGAAGCATATATACTAGGGTTAGATATCAAAGACAAACCATGTCAAAACTGTACAACATCAAATCTTTAAGAAGGAGATATATGCAATGTTGACTAACCATTCGAAATCTAAAAAGAATTTTAGTTGTCTACCCTGTAACATCCCTCTCCAGCGCACTAAGTGAACTTATTCTTTGAGGACACTTGCTCGCAAGTGATCCAGATCATTATGCTATTAAAACATTTGATTTTGATTATGAGGCGTTATGGGTTGATTTCATGTTGGTTTGCTTCCTTGACATAGAAAGGTTCTATTGACTCGGTTTTACTGAGTGTGCAGGATTTTGGACCTCGAGGATGCAGAGACATCGATGGAACCCCTTGGACTCCAGATCAAGTCGAGGAGTGAACCATTAGGGTTTGATTGTTTATATGTGATATTAGTGCATCTGATTAGATGATATGATTATGGGTATATTGCTGACATGATTCATTGATGATGTAGGCTGACAATAGCTTGCCGACCAGACTCACATGTGGAGTAGAGGGGCCACGCACGACTACTAGAGATGTTGAGGGAGAGGTGTGGACAACAGCCCTGCCACAACCTACTAGCACTCTCGTCGTGGCTCGAACTGTAGGTTAATGTTTACCTAGTTCGAGAGGACCCACGATGTCGTGAGGGTAGACTGTGACAGTCGCTCATGATGATTCTAAGGGGCACGCAATAAGGTGGGGGCCTTATTCCTTAGAGGCCCTTAGTCTCTCACAAGTTCACCTGGCGGAGTATTGACTCCAGGGGTTTTTTATGTCTACCAAGTCAGTCAAGAGGCGAGTGGCACCCTTGGAGCACGTGGTGCGTCTTGAAGGGCACGTCGCGCAAGAAAAATGGAAAGAGGTGAGTGGCACCCTTGGAGCACGTAGTGCGTCCTGAAGGGCATGTCACGCAAGGGAAATAGATGAGGCGAGTGGCACCCTTGGAGCACCTAGTGCATCCTGAAGGGCATGTCGCGTTGTTAATGATAATTGAATGAACCTAGATGTCCTTAGGACGAATAACATGATAAGAAATTTTTAAAACAATTTCCCTAACAAAATGTCGCCCAACACAAAAATTAAATTCTAGGTCTGAATTATACTAGTGGCAGAATTTTTATATCCATTTAAAAAAATATGTATATATATATATATATATATATATAATTTTATATTGATAAAAATAAAAATAAAGTAGATAATGATGATAATCTTCATTAATCTTGTGACAAGAAGGGATTAAGCAATTTAATTGATTCATAAAAATCTGTTGGGACAAAATTTAAAAAGGGGAAATAATTTTTTTATTATATTATGATAATTTAAAATTTATTAATTAAAAAGGGAAAAGGGAAAAAGTTAATTTCTACACCTGCCAAATTGAGTTCTAAATGAAAAAGGGGAAAGAGGGAAATCTAAAATAATTAGGAAACTAGGAAAAGAGGGAAACATAAAAAGAAAAGGGAAACACAAGGGAAAAAGTAGAAAGTCAAACTTAGTAAGGTATCTAGGATTTAAGAACTTTCTAAATTAACTCAACTAGTAAATTGGTAACGGGGAAAGTCATTAAAACTTGTAAGGGAATATGGCGACACCTAGGAGTGATTTTAGGATTGAATTTAGGTGGGTGAGGTAAATAAGGGTAATTAATTAATTAAAGAAATTATTTTATGGAGGAATGAAGGGGATGGGTGACACTTGTACAAGGAGGATTTTTAGGAATTAATTTATTAAACATTAAATTAAATGGGATTTTGGGAAGGTACGGGACTTGGAAACTCTATATAATGGAGGGAGGAGAAGGATGAAAGATCTCTTCAGTTCGGCATAACATTACGTTGCAGAAATCTATACTTGACTGACTTAGCTTGTGGGAGTTGGGATACCCAACTCGGTGAGGAGTGGTAGCTCAACCTTGCGAGGCGAGCTGGGAGGTAGTTGAATCTCTAGATAGTGTATGTGTCCCATTTGCAATTCGGGGGGCTAAGGGGGAAGAAGAGTACCCCTAGCATTGGCTGGGAGGTACCAGTGAAGTCTCGTCGATCGGCAAGCGGGTGTTGCACGGAGTGAGCGGGACATCAACTCAGAGTGGGTGATCAGGCAACGATGCACTTTCTTCATTTTGTATGGTAGATTTTAGTAGTAATATGCTTGGATCTGCATGTTTAGTGGGTAAGTAAATTGATTGTCTAGCGTTCTAGTTGTTGACTGAGTTTTCCTTAGCTTAGATTGATGATTGATTGGCTCCCATGGCCTTCGATTCCCGACATGTCTTGACTGCCTTGGGTGTATTGATTTGTGAAGTTGTGGTCATTTTTCCCTTCGTCCCTATCTCATCAGTCCTTGCCTGAGCAGTCAGCCAGGAGCCTGATCTACGATCTTCGCTTCGGCATTAATAGACCTATGGATCTTAATGCCTTGCTTTTTTGTGTGTGGATGATGAGTGAAGGACATTTCTGTCAGCCGTCTACCGTCGTTATTGTCCTTGGTTGATTGTTGATTCCGCTATCTGGAAAAGACCTCTATGTATGGATTATCTTGCGTCCTGGTTGGTTTTTCTTTGTGCCTTGACTGATAGAACCCCTGTGATCATTTCCATGACTTTTCCCATTGGATCCTTGCGTTTCTCTTACTATTGTCTGTGTTGTATTAGTGTTATGGAAATGGAAAAACGAATTCATTCTCTATCTGCATTTTTTTTATTTGGTATTCTGGCAATGGAAAAAAGCAGTGAATTCATGTCTGCATTTTGTATATTTGGTATTATGGCAATGGAAAAATGAAATGACTTCATCTCTACATTTTACATTTGGTATTCTGGCAATGGAAAAACGAAACGATTCCATGTCTGCATTTTTATATTTGGTATTCTGGCAATGGAAAAACGAAATCATTTAATGCCTGTATTTTTATATTTGGTACTTTGGCAATGGAAAAACGAAATGATTTCTTTGTCTGCACTTCGTTTTTACTTTGAGGATATTTTTCCCTTGAAGAAGACTACGTCTTGCACTTAAGAATTTATGTTTTTTATTACCTTGTTGTTTGGCAAATTCACCCCTCTCTGGACTGCATTTCGTTTTACTGCTGGGGAGATTTTTTCCCTTGTTGAAGGCTGAGTTAAGCATTAAACTTACTCCCATTGGATTCCTATGTATGCCCACGAATTGCAATTAAATGATGATGTGTTTTTCCTGTTATTGCCAGAGAAACGTTCTCTATGTCTTCCTGTTGATTGCCCACGATTTTTACCGTTTTAATGTGACTGAGTTTTTGTAATTGACACGAAGTTTGATTCTTTACTGATACCACCATTTTCTTACTACGGTTAATACACAGATTATATTACAATGATTTTACTCCCCCAGGGTTTTATTCTTTGTTGTTTAAATGCCCACAATTTTGCTTTTAAATGAGCTGAGATTGTTGTTTTAAATGCCCACGATTTTTGCTTTTAAAATGAGACTGAGCTTGTCGTAAATGCCCATGATTTTTCTTTAAAGCACTTGCCTGAGCTTGTTGATCTTACCCACGATTTTTCCCCTCTTAATAGCCTGGCAATTTTGGCCAACTGTCATGTCTGCGTGTTGCCTTGTGTTACCAGGCGTTCGACCTTTAGTTAATTGCGATTCGTTTTTATTGGAATGCTTTTTGTTACTTAATGCTAGCTTAATCACTCCTTTATTACTTACCAGTTGCATTTTCATCTATTGATGGCATAATTTCCCTGCAAATTGCAATTTAAGGCTGGTGCTTGTACCAATTTTTTTTAGCTGACTGCTTTCTCCTTTAATAGCAACTCTTAGCTGCCAGGTGGAAAGGGATGACGTGTTTTACATAGAATTTATTTAGTTTTTCTTTAATGAATGGATTCTCCCTTAACAACCTTGGTTGGTACAGTATTCATTGATTAAACTGACTTTTCAATTAGAATAGCCTTCATTGATTGGACAACATTTAATGCTTTAGTACAACCTTTAATGATTAAACATCTTTGTATTGAACACAACAACCTTTAATTTGTATTGCAGCCTTCCATTTGAATAGACATCCTTGATTGATTAGCAACCTCACTTCCTTCTTAGATAGTTCTTAATTTAATTAAACTTAGACTTGGAAATTCAGTCTTAGTGATGATTAAAGAAAACTTGTCGATTGATTAGTAATTGAAGTTATTTAGATTGAAATTATTGACTAAATTGTAATGAAGGATTGCTGAACTGATTCGTAATTGATGTTATTTTGATGGTAACTTAATGACTAATCTATATTTAGACATGCTAGTTAGATCATAATTATTGTTAATTAGATAGTAATTGTAGTTATGGTTTAGTATTGGTTATTGTAGATTCGTCAATTAGATGGTAATGATGGACAATGGTAATTAGACTTGCTAATTGGGTTAAACTTAATGTCATTTGATTTTAAATTAATGGCTAATTAATAATTTAGACATGTGAGTTAGATTTTACTCAATGTTTTTTTTAGATGGAAATTTTCGATGATTTTAGACTTGATGAGCGATTGGGGTGTTGGCAAAGTCGCGTAACAGTTGCATTTATTCCTTTGAGTATCGTCGTCCAGAGTCTTGTTGATCGAATGCTTGGGTGTGGGTGTAGTCTTGTGTCAGATATTTCGGTCTCCTAGCACGTGGGTTGGTCTTGAGTCTTGGCTCTTTAAGATTATGTTTGCACCAGGGTTATTGTCGCACCTCTCATCTGGGGATGACATTGTTCCTAATGAAGGGATCATGACACGCCCTATTGGTTAGTGACAAATCATATCTTGGTCGAAGTCAGTGCCTTCCGTGTGAGTGTAGCTGAGCATCGTATGTTGACTTGGGCGCGTGGGATGAATGCATTCAGGCATTGGGTTTGTGAACCTTGAGGTTCTTGTCTTATTCGTCTAGGTCGTTGTGTCAAGATGGGGATGTTGTCCCTTAGCTCGTAGGCATGGTCGATTCTGTGTCTGGCGGGTAGTCATTCCTCCATGTTATTATGTGTGTGTTTTGCCCAGTCGCCCTTGTGCCTGTGCATGGTGTCATAGTTTCCTGTTGCCTGGGTTGCATGCTTTTGTTCGTCATCTTTGGTGTGGTCATACTTTTGTCGTCGTTGCCTTCTTTCCCTTCAAACGAAAAAAATAAAATAAAATTATGCTTCGCTTGTAGTCATAACGAAGGGGTTGTTACATACCCTTTGTTTAAAAGAATTGATCAAGATGGATATCAGTGGCCACCCACCTATTCCAACAGGCTCACATACATATTTCATCTTGGTAGTTTTAGTTTTCATTTCGGCAGCTTTTTTCTAGCTTTTCGGGTCCAAAACTTATGGGGTTGTTTTAAGGCCCTAAATAGAATTTTTTGGGCCCGCCACACTCACACTATAGAGAAAGTTAGAGTGTGATGGCATAATATGTATTCCTCAGATAGACCTTTCCAATGGGCTATCGTGCACCTAAAATGGAGATCATATGCAAAAGTTACGACCCTGGGAAGTTAATGTACCAACTTACCCCAACGAGGCCCACATGACTTTTGGTGCTTCATCTCCTAGGGTTAGGTTTTTGAATGTCTAGGGTTTTGGCATTCATGTTTTATGTAAAAATGCCTTTAGAGCCTCATTGTAATCATCTTCTTGCGAATGAGCGCAACCGTCACATCTCTTCTCAAAGATAATCTGCCACCATTCTAGCAAGCTTGTTTCAGTTTGCATTTTACAATTTCAATATATTTGTTTATTAAATAGAAGCCAAGTTTTACTATATCTTTGTTATTGTTCATTTTATCTCTATGTTAATAATATAAATCTGTATTCATTTTTTTGTTGCTCATAAAATTCGAATCAATGGTATCAGAGTAGTCTTTTCCTTGTCATTCTTGGTGCATGTCCCCGACGAGGTTAGGGTACAAAGAGTTGGGTCTCGAGCTTGTTTCTATTAAGGAAAAGATCTCTCACTCGCCCAAGTGACCTTCCATAGAGGGAGAAAATAAATATGATGGGGCAAGAGTTCCTTTCAAATTGTTTCTTGAGTAATCCCTCGCGCAACAGAGGAACGCGATGATGGATAGTTTTATGAAAATCCTTCGACGGCTACCAACAGGAGACGCATATTCCTCGAGCGAAGGCACTGCCCCCTTCAAGGTACTGATCAACTTTGATATTCCTATAATTGAAGTTCATATAGACGCAAATGTTGTAGACAAATGGTTGAATCTGCTAGAAGGGTATTTTTTTTTCCATAACTTTTCCAATAGAGAAAATATTACATTTGCACTCCTCAAAGTCATCCCCTATGTCAAAGATTGGTGGGAGACTTTCTATGAGAAAAATGAAATAGAGTAACCCTCGTTATTTATAGTCACGCTCACCTGGGAGTCCTTCAGAGATGTTATTAAGTAACAATACTACCATTTTGGAAGTTAGGATGACTTGTATACAAGATGGACCACACTGCGGCAGGAAAGCAACCAAATAGTGCTAGAGTTCACAAATATCTTCCATACCTTGCACACCAAGTTGGGTATCAAATATTCTGAGTGACATCAGGTGCTCAAGTACCGTGGTGGTCTGCATAGATACATCCAAACATAAATGGAGTTTTGTACATCTCGTCCTTGGCCACAACCTATCTATATGTTGTCAAAATCGAGCAGAAACTTTAAAAAAAGATGCGACGATTTGGGTCTAGGAACCCCTCACAGCAAAAGAAGGGAAAGGGCATCCCCAAGCCGTAGAAAAAAGGGTGAAGAAAATATGGATAGCCTCAGGACAACTAGTCTAAGTTGCAAACAAAGAAGTACAATGGAAATATGAAGAAAGACACCGGAAAGTGGCGCGACTTTCATAAGATCCCCTGGCACAACACTATTGATTTCCGCTTAAAGTAGTCATTGGTGGATGAGATGAAATCCTCTGAATCATATGCAAGTTCTGACTCTGATTCAGAACCAAAAAAGAGGAGACGAATTACTAATGTGAAACCCAATTCCACGATTGCTACCATCAATATCCAGCCCAGTGAACCTGATGAGATAGAGGAAGGTGAGCACCTCTTTCATTCACAGATGTGGGTGAAGGGTACTACACTGCACTTCATCATTGATAGTGGTAGTCATAAGAAACTCATCTTAGTGGATGTCGTCAAGCAACTAGCCCTACCGAAAATGTTTCACCCACAACCATACACCATTGTATGGCTCCGCCAAGGAAGCGATCTTCACGTCAGCCAATTGTGTCGCATGTCCTATGGCATCAAGCCATTCAAAGATGAGGTATTGTGTAATGTCACTCCCCTTGAAGTTTGTGATGCTCTTTTGGGCCAATATTATTTATGGAAACATCATGATGTATATGAGTCTAGGCCTCAAAGTTTTATTATTACTTTGGATAGGAAATTGTACAGGATACCTGAGGTAGTCCCACCTACTGCCATTTCCTTAATCTCTGCTAAGAAATGTAGGAAGGTCGTCTCCTAGACCGAGAAGTTTGTCTTCTTTTTTATTCTCTCTCAAAGTGAGCAGAATGTTGTAGCCACATCCATGGCCTCCATGGTAGATCTCTCCATTCAATAGAAGCAAGTGGATAAGATCATGGAAGAATACAAAGACATCTTCTCCTCACCCACTGAGGTACCTTTGCATTGTCAGGTCAAGCATTCAATTGATTTGACCCCCGTCACACCGCTACCCAATGGATTAGTCTATCGTCACTCTCTTTTAGAAAATGAGGATATCAAGCGTCATATCCAAGAACTACTCCAAAAGGGGCACATCTGACCCAGCTCATCACTATGTGGAATCCCAATCATGCTTGTGCAAAAGAAAGATGGGACCTGGAGACTCTGCATCGATTACCGGGCCCTAAATAAAATCACAGTCAGGAACCAGTAACCGATTCCCTGAATTGATGATCTCCTTGACAATCTCAAGGGGGCCAAATACTTTGGTAATATTGATATAAAGTCTGACTACCATCAGGTCCCAATAGACCAGACAGATGTATGGAAAATTTCCTTCAAGTCCAAAGAAGGTCTTTTTGATTGGTTGGTCATGCCCTTTGATTTGACTAATTCCCCAACAAATTTCATGAGGATGATGGAAAGTATCTTGTATCCTTTCACCAATTATTTTGTGTTAATGTATCTGGATGACATCCTCATCTACAACATGACTTGGGCGAAACACTTGCAACATATTCAATAGGTTTTGCACACTCTATGGAAGCACAAGCTATATGAAAATTTGGAAAAATGCTCCTTCAGCATGGACAAGGTCCAATACCTAGGCTACATTGTTGATAAGCATGGGGTGCATGTGGATCTAGACAATATCCAGGTCATTCATGACTGGCCATCCCCGACCACATTCACTGAGCTTCGGATCTTTTTAGGGCTTTCCAATTTCTATCACAGGTTCATGTTGGGATTCTCCCATATTGCATGGGCCCTCAACCAAGAAACTAGGGGTGGTGGTAAGGAAAATTTCATTTGGGGCCTGTCACAACAACAAGTGTTTGATGATTTGAAGTAGCACTTGTTCTCAACCCCAATGCTCTCATTACCTAACCTGCAACAACCCTTTGAGATTGAGACAGATGCTTCAAACTATGTTGTGGGAACAGTTCTCACTCGGTACAGACACCCCATGGCCTATCATACTGAGACATTATTAGATGTCATCCATAAGTACCCTACTTACGAATAATAAATGTACTCCATTATCCAAGCCTTCCTCTAGTTGAAGCATTACATTCTCAGGAATGAGACAGTCATCCATGTCGATCATAAGTCACTGCAGTTCATGCAGACACAAGAAAAATTGCAGAATGATCTCCATAAGAAGTGGTCCACATACTTGCACCAGTTCCATCTCAACATAAAGTATAATACATGAAGCACCAACTACGTTATTGATTTCCTCAACTGCCCTCCAGTTGCAGCACACACCATGGTGCTAAACTCTTGCAGCCACGAGACCTCTAGATGGACCCAACTCTATGAGAGAGATCTTGACTTCACCACCACATACCAGATGTTGGGCGCAAACACAACTGTCATTGATTTCCATATTTAGAATGGGATATTGTGCCATCAGGCCATCTTTACATTCCATCAAGCAAACGAGTGAAGATTATTTGAGAAGCCCACTACAGTTGGGTGGCGGGACACTTCAACATAAAAAATACATTGGCAATGTTGCAACAACATTTCTATTAGTTGAAACTTTCATAGGATGTCAGCAAGTATATAAGTTCCTACACTACCTGCACCATTTCCAAACCGTCCATTAAGAAACAAGGCATGTACACCCCTCTCCCTACTCTTGAAAGGCCTTGGGAATCCATCTTGATGGACTACATGTTGGGCCTTCCATCCACCAAGCGGGGAGATGACTGTGTTTTGTGGTGGTTGATCATTTTTATAAAATGGCGATTATGGTCACCTGCAAGAAGAGCATCACAGTAGAGGCCATTGCCAAGATCTTCTTTGAATGAGTGTGGGTACATTTTGGGATACCATAAACCATCGTCTCAGATTGGGATAGTCGATTCCTCAACACATTCTGGTCGACCCTCTAGTCACTGTTGGACACCAAGCTCACCAAATCCACTTCCTTCCACCCCCAGAGGGATGGCCAATCCGAGGTCGTCAACCAGATGATCGTGCATGTCTTGTAAATGTAAAATTCCAAGCATCTCCACACATGGGATGAGAGTCTTCCCTATGTTCAGCACAACTACAATAGATCCATACATAGCTCAACCAGACACAACCCCTTTAGGTGGGGTTGGGATTTCAACCATTGGGTCCCATGGATGTTTCACTACCCCTTGCACCAACCCAAGAAGACTCATCCCATGTGTAAATTGAAGCCGACAAAGCTACCTAGTTCATTGAGTAGATCCAACACATCCATCAATAGGTTCATGATATTTTACATAAGTCCAATGCCAAGTACAAGCAACGTCATGATCAACATCGGGTGCCACACAAGTTTCAGGTGGGAGATAAAGTTTGGTTGCACAGGTAGAAAGAACGTCTTATAGTACCCCATCGAAAGATTTTTCGACTCCGCTATGGACCTTATACCATCACCAAGGTTGTGGGTGACAATTATTTTAAGCTCAACATTCCCCCCTTCCTTGGATTGCACCTAGTGTTTAATGTGGACCTCCTTTGGACATACTTTCCACTATTATTGAACATCTCAGAGGTCGCAGAACAATTGACACCAACAAAGCCCAACCTTGACTACATGGAACAAGAATCCACTGATCAAATCATGGACACACAGGTCAAGGACACTCACCAACAGTAGATCCATCTTTATCAGGTTGTCAAAGTAGGGCACCTCCTGCACCAAGGAAAGTGGCTCACTCGGGGCCAAATTCAACAGACATTTCCTCATATGATGGGGGAAATCAATGCAATGGAGACCATTGCTTCCTAATGGGGGAGGATTGATCCAAGTGGATATCGGTGTCCACCCACTTGTTCCAACTGGCTTACATACATATTTCATCTTAGCAGTTTCAATTTTCATTTTGGCATCTTTTTTCTAGCTTTTTGAGTCCTGAATTTTTGGGGCCTTTTGAGGCCCAAAACAATGTTTTTTGGGCTTGCCACAGTCACATAGGATATTATGGTATAGTGTGATGGAATAATGTGTATTCCTCATATCAACCTTTCTAACGGGCTATCATGCGCCTAAAATGGAGATCGTATGCAAAAGTTTGAACCTAGGAAGTTGATGTACCAACTTACCCCAACGGGGCCCACATCACTTTTGACACTTCATCTCCTAGGGTTAGTTTTTTGGATGTCTAGAGTTTTGGTATTCATGTTTGATGTAGAAAGGCCTTTGGAGCCTCATTGTAATCATCTTCTTGCAAATGAGCACAACCGTCAAATATCTTCTCAGAGATAAGTCGCCACCATTCTAGCAAGCTTGTTTCAATCTGCATTTTACAGTTTCAACATATTTATTTATTGAATAGAAGCCAAGTTTTATTGTATCTCTATTATTGTTCACTATATCTTTTTTTTAATAATATAAATCTGTATTCATTTCATTAAGATCATAAAATCTGGATCAATAATGATTGGAAATCAACCTAATATTTCCCATTACTTACGAAACCCATTTTCGAACATTGATAAGGAGACATAACTATAACCCTTCATCAATTTATCACATTGGTTCGAATGAATAAGTGCAGTGATTATGGTTACATAAATGAGGATAACCCAGTGCCAACAATGCCTAGGTCTGTACATTTTTTAAAATCAACCATGACAGAAACCCAAAATTCCTTGGGAAAGAGATTACGGAAATGAACACCAAACAAAGGTTGAGAGGATTGATAAACTTCAAATCTGAGCAAGAGGTCAAAGGTCAGACCCAAAAAACATGGGTTCTTTACTAAGTATACGATATCTTTCATAAGGTGGCGAGACAAAATCTACCAGTAGAGAAGAGATGGGTTGAGCATGGGTAGTAAGGGAATTCAATACATGCAGAGATTGTCAAAAATAACAGAGTTGTTGGACAATATGGCACTAAAACATGTCGAAGGAGAACCATAATCCTGATTGCAAGAACCCGGATGTCTTTACTCCCCTTCTAAAAGAGAATGAGTATCATGAACAAAAATAGCAGTATTTCGACCACAATCTTTGAAAGAAAGAACACCACGAAAGAAAACCAACATGAAACAACACATTGAATCACTATTGCACAGAGATAAAGTTAAATTAACACTGCAAATTAAAAAAGTGTTTGATGAGAACAACTACAAGAATCATACCTCTACCAGATGATTCGATATTTATCATAAATACAAAGGAGTTTCAATTTCCCAGCAAAATGAGGGTTAGGGTTTGAACAATAATCATTGCAAAGCTTCATTCACAGACACAACAAAATGGAAATCAGATAATGTAGCAGGTGGTAACCCAACGTAAAACCCGTATCACATTCAATGCACGGGCTCACATTGTCTCATCCATTACTCTTCCCTTTCCACATCAAATTTCCTTTAACATTTACAACAAATAGTAGAGAAACATGGCATGACACATATGCTAAATTTCACATGCTTCACATCCCTATCACCATCGATTTAATTCCCTCGAAATAAGAGCCAAGTCACTTCTTTTCAAATAACCCATATTCATGTCAAAACTATGTAACAATGTCATATAATCGACAACTAATCTATTTAAAACAAGATTCGAGCAATATCAATACACCATACGAAGGATTTGCAATATATCACATGCATTGTATTGAACAATAGGTTGGACCATTTAATCATAACTTGGCATATCATTTCAAATATGTATGCAAGGCCTGAAATCAACATACTATATAAAAAATGTGTTGTAATGTTTGAATAAACTTCATGTTGATTGTTGTGATAACAAACTTTTCAAAGTAGATCCTCCATATTTTTGCTATTTATTTTGTATGTGATTGTATCAACATGTGCCAACCTTTAAATAGTGAAACAAAACATCAATATTTGTGTAAAAATATGTCACATGGAGGGAAATCCAAGACAATTTTTACTTAACCATCCATCACCTCAAAAAATTTATTAATACAAGTGACTGAAGCATCAAATATTTTAAGGAGAACTGATATAAACTGTAAAATATCATTCCTTGGAGAAGAAATTAATGTTGATTTATGTTTTAAACTAGGGATCCTCGCCTATTGTTAAGTATTATTTATATTTTGTGTATAACTAATAATTTTTTTATTAATGCCTTGCAACTATTTACAGGCAGGTGGCTAGTTGACGATTTTAGATTCAGGAACTGGCGACTCCACAGAGAAGTCAAATTTAAAGTTGGCTGGAACTTGAGAATAATTGGTTTTTATTTCTCATATTCATGAAAATATTGAACTTTTAATATAATATGCTCTTGCATAAAATATACATGGAGGGAAGAACATGAAAGAAGAAGCGGGAATAGTTATTACTTCGTGAATTAGAAAAAATCATGTAGGTTCAGAAATTGCTACATAAGTAATATTACAAACCGAAGGAGATCATCTATCTCTTTATGTTCTTATATATTTGCAAGATCAAAATAATGTTCATTCGACATGGTAACCAAATAGCCTTAAAATTAAGCGAACAACAAAAGGAAAAGTTGAAACAAGTGTCAAAATGCTATGAAAATAAAGAAACAACTAAAAGTAAAATAAAAAACAAGCAAAGAATATATACAAAAGGATATCTACATGAAGCATTAAAAATAAGTCAATTAAATCCATCTTGCTCAACATAATGCTTCATATGTGAGTCATTCATTGTGAATGAAAATAATCGATATTCCATGTCTTTAAGAAAATAAGAGTTGTTACCTATGGCAGAGGTGATTTTATATGGACCTAGCCACAACTCTTGAAACTTGGAATGCTTTCCTTTATTAGCATGAGTTGCATCCCAAAGAAGTACCTTATCATCAACTTTGAAAACAACAGATTTGGCTTTCTTATCGAAATATTTTTTAACTATTTGTTGCCTTCTCTTTAAATTTTCTAAAGCGTGCTTTCTTTGTTCTTCTAAGGCAAGAAAAGAATTAATTCTTTGGGAAATATCAGATGAATTCAATTCTTCAGCTTATAATGCTAATATGGGTGAGGTGAGTTCCAATTTTATAGGCATGATGGCTTCTTGACCATATAATAGTTGAAAGGGAGTATGGCCAGTGCTAGAACTGGTGGCAGTTCTATCTACCCAAAGAGCGTAAGTAATCAATGTGTGCCATTGACAGGGCTTATCATCTATTATTCTCTCCAGAATTTTGATCATATTTTTATTAGTTGACTCTGCCTGCCCATTTCGTTACGGATAATAAGTAGAAGAAGTGAAATGTTTCACACAAAATTTGTTAAGAAATTGAGTGAGTTTTGAGGAAACAAATGTTGGGCCATTATCAGAAACAATTTCAAGAGAAATACCAAAGCAAGAGAAAATGTTTGATTCCAAGAAAGATATTACATGTTCATCTTATGAATAATGTTTGAGTGGTACAGATTCAATTCATTTAGTGAAGTAGTTTGTAGCTATGAGTATAAAAATGTGTCCTGTAGAAGATGGAGGATTAATGGGACCAATGGAATCTAAACCCCATTTAGCAAATGGAAAATTAGGAAGAACAGGCTGCAAAGGCATAGCAAAAAATTCTCCTCTACTAGTCAATTTTTGACATTTATCACAAGCCCTTGCAAATTTAAAAGAATCTTGAAAAATAGAAGGTCGGTAATGCCATGTTCTTAAAATTTTGAAAGCAATATTTTTTGCTGCAAAATGACCACCAACGTGTAAATTTGAATCTGTTGATCCATGTATTTGTTTTAAGATTTTTTGGGTTGTGATATCATCAATACATCGTAATAGCAACCCATTAGCAGATCTTCGAAATAGTGAATTTCCCAAAATGATATATTTGGAGGCTTCAAGATGTAACCTCCTTCATTGATGAGATTCTAAATGATCAAGACATTTTTGATATTGTAAGTAATAAATTATGTCCTTGTACCAATGATGTTCAGCGAATTCGTGATTTTGATTTTCAATAAATAATAGTGTTGATAAAGCATTTTCATTTTCTTCAAAAGAATCACTTAGTTCAGTATGTTGATCCAAGTGAAGTACTAAGGCATGCCTCTTAATATTTTTAGAAGTTGCAATCATTAAATCATGTTCTTGAATCTTTGCAAGCTAATGTGCAATTTTTCTTGAAAGATGAGTCTATGAAAGAAAAAACTTGATAGCAAGCAAAGGGACTTTTACCTGCATGTGTTTTCCAAGAATGAAGTGGAATTTTTTTTATATAGCCTTAACAAGCGCATAAGCTTGTTTTCAATATAAGAATACTCGATTTCATCATCGTATAAGCTCTGACTCATATGGGTTATAGGTTGTTCATTATTTTGATCATCTTTTTGCAGAAGGAATACAAAAATTGCTTCTTCTGTTGAGTTTGTGTAAATGATAAATTCCTTATTAAAGTTTGTTTTCGCCAAGATCGGAGCTAAACTAATTGCCTTTTTAATTCCCATAAAATCATTTTCAACATATTTCATCCATGAGAATTATTGGTCTCGTTTCAACATATTGTGAATAGGTTTAATTATCACAGACAAATCAGGAACAAATCTTCTAAAAAACCTATTGTACTCATGAAAGCTTGGATTTCTTTTTTAGAAGTAGGAGCTAGAAGATTTTGGATTGCGGTAACTCTTTCATGGTCTATATTGATTCCATAATTTGACACTATATGACCAAGGAGTTTACCTTGAGTAATATCAAAGACAAACTTTTTAGGATTTAAAGGCATTCTGAATTTTCTACATCGTAAACAATTAAATCATAGAGATATACTTGAATAATCTTACTGATGAGATCATCAAAATCTATTTGAATTATATCTTTGGAAAGTGGCATCTGAGTTAGATAAACCAAAAGGCATATGTTCGTAAGAAAAAGTGCCCCAACGAGTAATAAATGTGGTTTTATAATAATCAATTCTTTTAAATCTTATTTGATTATAACTTGAAAAACCATCGAGTAAGGACATCATTTAAGATCAAGCAACTTGTTGTAAAATTAATTCCATATTATGGAGGGGAAAATGATCTTTAATTCTAGCTATGTTTAATGCACATAAATCCACACACAATCTGATTTCTTCATTTTTATTTCTTACAGGAACAAGATTAGATACCCATTCTGAATATTCAACTAGAAAAATTATATGAGTATTCAATAATTTTTCCACTTCCCTTTTGATGGTAGCTTCAAGTCTATGATTAATAGGTCTATGTTTTTGCCTAACCGGTTTCGCTTCTTTCTTAATTGGAATAGCATGTTGGGTAATATTAGGATTGAAACCATGAAGATACTCATAGGACCAGACAAAAGCATCCTTAAACTCATAGAACAAATCCATGAATTTAGCCTTTTCTTCTTCGAAACATTGAACTCCAACATTTAAATTGTTTGATTCTTCAAGAGTCCCAATGTTCAAGGGAATTAAATCCCCTATTTTTCATTTTGACTCCTCTTCCTTCTTATCATCGTGGTTGCCAACATCACTTATGGAAAATGAGTTCTCGAGAGGAGTCAATCCTTTAGGAAACTTATTATCTTCAATATAAATTATTTCTTTTAAAGGCTTATAGAGCTCATTTTGCAAGAAAGCACAGATGATTTCATCATCGGGAAATACCTGCCAAGAATATACATCGTTAGGAATATGAGGTATGTATAAGGATAATAATGTGCAATTAGGTCTTTGAGGAAGCAATTGTCTTGTAGGAGACATTGCAAAAACAATGAATCTATCAACAATAGAATTCAGGTCCCTTTTAATATGAGTGATGTTAAAAGATAATATATTTTTGATCAATGCCCAAACAACTTGGGTGTATCTCTTTATTAACTTGTTAATAAGAGTATAAATTTTTCTAACCAAATTGACAACAAGTTCTAAATCGCCAAAAACAGTAAGATGATCGCAGCCTAAATTATAAGCATTTTCAATGCCTAACAATAGGGCTTCAAATTCAGTTATATTATTTGTGTAGGTGATCAAAGATGATATAAGGAAATCTCATAGAGATACAGGAGGATTTGGAATGCTCACAGAGGTCCAAGAGGATCCATAAATGCTCAAAATTCAAATACCCCAAATGCTCTAAAAAACACCATCAATGTGTAGAGCTCAGCCATAGATTTTTTTGTAAGGGGCTATTCGACTATGTCAACTAGACCCGACAGTCGACTAAGAATTAGTCAATCGACTACAGAAGTCAGAAATACAATTCGGTCAAAGTGTGGGTTAAGTCAACCGCCCCAAGAAGTTAAGTAATTACAATTGCCTTGTAACTGAATATATATGTATAAAAAGAGGATCATGTATCAAGTAAAGTGTATATTTTGTGTTGTTTAGACACATATCTAATAAAATACTTATTCTTGGGCTTCCACTACTTTATGTGTGTCTTTACTTATGGATGTATGTATGTAATCTCTATGTTTCTCTTGTGATGGACTACTGGTAAGCTTCCCTATTTTTCCCTAGATTACAACATTGGTTATGTTGTCGGTA
>ML781471.1:555121-565307 GCA_009831015.1 Picea engelmannii | reverse complement strand
CGTCCATAGGGTTTTACCCATCTCACTTTTCTCTCGTCATGAGGAGTTATATACTTTGATTTTAATATAAAGCAGTAACTATAACTGCGAGGGATCCTACCTGATCCTATCATATTCCTTTAAGCCCACAAAGGTATTAACCATTATATAATCTGCCATCATCGGTGCCTGAAGTTCCAACTGTTCATGCTTAGAAGCAGTGTTATGAACACCAGGTCATTCTTCCTTCAGGCTTCAACTTCTCTTTACAGAACCCTGACACCTTCAGCTATCCACATTCAAGTCTTATTAAAAATGTTAATTAGCATATCCCTTCTCCGGTAAGAGTAGTTATCACTTTGACAAGGGATAAATAAATTCTTTTGCTGAGATTCAATAAGAATTCCAAAAATCACAGGTTCAATCTGCAGTCCTCTCCTCAAGGAGTAAATGCAAATAAAAATATATCCTTACACAACTTGTACATAAGCACAAGAAGGCCAAGTGTTGTAACCATGCTCTGATACTAATTTGTAAAACACCCACGGTGGGGTGTAAAAAGTTTTTCTTTTCTTAATGGACAGATTCTCCATCTAGGATTTCTAATTTGGAAAGTCTGGGACTCAGCCCGACCCTCTGATCAAGATTCTCTAGTTCTCTAAGTCAAATGAGACTTTGAGACCTTGATAGTCTCACCTCTTAATAAAATATAGGCCCTTTTGGCCTCTGGTGCAGGTATTATGATACCTGCAAACTTCTCCTTCGTGTTTCAGTGAAGTCTCAGCGTTGGCGTTAGCCCCTTTTCTCTTGGCGACCATTGCATATGACTGTGGGTTACGACCAAATGCCAATTACGCAATTATGGGTTCAACCAAGAGTGGTTTGGAACCAAACTACTTTTCACCCTAAAATTCAACACGAGCCACCACGTGCCCTTTTGTCAATACCATGGTCTCGATTGCGGCCCACCCTCAACTTTTTAAAGTTTGAACACCTTCTATCCCTGCAATGTGACGTGACCATTGATCTCATGATCTTGACGACACTTATAAACTGACGACTCAGATCTATCCCTTTTGAACCTACGGATCAGATCTGACCCTTTCAAATCAACGGACATGATTTGTTTCCCGATTCGGGTTTAAGAGTTTTCAACTCTCAAATATTTAGCTTTCTCTGTATGAAAATCTTATGAAATGGAAGATCTACTAACACTTTTCCCTTTAGATGTGCGACTATGATCTTCTCCACGAGATCGGCCTTCGGAGTTTCAATTCTCAAACTTTCGTTTATTTCGGAGTGATTTTTCCGAAATGGCAAATAGTCTTCCACGTGTCCTCCCAATCCAACGGTTCTTCTTCTGCTTCGGGACTTTGTCCCTTTCATCCATATCAACGATCCTTTGGCTCTCTTATCGATCAATGATCGAGATCTCCTTTGGGTCTCTGGACTTCTGAGATCTCAAATCTCAAACTTCACTTCCCCTCGAAGTAAGAAGATTCTTGTTGCATCTCCACTTGAATCAAATGGTTGAGGCTTGCTTCGGGTCTTTACTCAAAATATACAGATTTTCTGCCACCTGTCGTCTTGATCTTATTTCTATTAATTACGTCGGGACTCTACCCAAAATCCACCAATATACGCCATGTCACTTCTGGGTCAGACAGTCAAGATTCACCTCGAACAATCTGATGCTTCAGATTTACTTCAGACTATCTAACAACTAAGATCTACTTCGGATGATCAGATGGCTAAGATTTACTTTGCCTCTCCAAACTTCAAGAGTCTCAAATCTCAACTGAAAACTCTTGAACAGATTTCTTTGGATTCCACGATCCATCGCCATGTGTCCCTCTAGATCTGGCAGTCAAGATTGACTTTGGGTCTTCGGGGTTTAGGAATCTCAATTCTCAACTGAAACCTCGGTGCGATTCACTCGGAGCTCACGATGTACTAACGCATGTCCTCTCTAAATAAACGAACCTCGTCCCCTTAGAGACTTCAGCCTTCAGAGATACCAGATCTCAGTTTTCCTCTCTCTGTTTCTCCCAGAATGGTTTTACCCAGACTCCGCGATCTGATGACATGTTTCCTCCCACAGATCGATGGTATCGGGCTGCTTCGACTGTTCGAGCTTCGGCGATTTCAAACTCTTCTTCTTCGCGTTCTCCAGAAGTGCTTCCACCCAAAGTTCACGATCTGTCGCCACACACCCTTCTAGCAATCAAAGGTCATGGTTTACTTCACGATTTCATCCTTCATGAGTTTCTACCTTTCCACACTCACCTTCTCTCGAAAGGATTTCACCTAGAGTTTGTGATCTATCGACGTGTGTCTCCCATGAATCAACGGATACAAAGCACTTCAGGGATTTGCGCTTTGAGAATATCAATGTGCTCACCAACACAAACCTCTAGAGTGTAATCCTCCAGGAGTGCCAGATCTCTGGACATGCATCCCCTATTATCAATGGTCAGAATGAACTTCGTAACTTCATCCTTTGGGAGTTCTCGCTTCACACAATCCATTTTCCTCCGAAGCACTAAACCTCCAAAGCAAAGGATATGGTGCCACGTGTCTCCTAAAACCAACAGCTAGGATGGACTTCAACACTTTGGGACTTCGGGAGGTTGACTCACTCCTTGATTGAAACTCCCAGAGTTGGTCAACGTTAGACTGATTACCTCATAAATCTTACGGTCAGGATGGATCCCGGTCATCCTCAGATCTAAGGTCCAAATTAACTTCAGGACTTCGGGACTTCAGAGATTTTACTTCCCTTACGATGAAATTTCTCAATTCGCCGAACTTGTGAAGTCCGAAGGACTCAAGGGATTAACTCTCACACTCCTTCCCATATCCAATGGTCACAACAGACCTTGGCTCTTCCCGAATAGTTATCGTTCGTTCGTCTTCTGAACAAAGGAACCTTCCCTTTCGATACTTCAATATTGCTATTATTCCTGAGATTTCTTGGCTCTGAAAGGCTTAAGAGCTTTGCGCTCTTTCTCTTGAACGTAACACTTGGAATAATTCTTCCGCACACCCCTTACACTCATTCCTTAATCTCTAGAACTTAAGTGATTCTCGGTCCTTGCTTGCCTCACAGAGAGTATGTGCATACGTGCACTATCTCTCCTAAGATTTAACAAAATCCTTCCTCCAAGGGATTCATAACGACTAGGAGGGTCGACATGCATACATTGTTGCACGAAATTACATGTAGCCAGTGCTCCCCATGTGTATTGCGAAAAGGGACTAACCGCCTCTTGTGGATCCTTGAATTTTGGCAGTGATCATTTTACCAATCACCCGTGAGTTTTGGTCTAACAGTAGCTGTACTACCACTGAAATGGTATCAGAGCTAGAGGTCACGAGTTTGATACACACTTTGCTCACGCTGAGGGGGATATTGTTGCACGAAATTGCAAGTAGTTAGCGCTCCTTGCGTGTATCGTGAAAAGGGACTAACCGCCTCTCGTGGATCCTTGAAGTCTGGCGGTGATGAGTTTACCAATCACCCGTGGGTTTTGGTCTAATGGAAACCGTACTACTGTTGAAATATTGTTGGCATGTTTATAGGCAGAGTGTGCTTGTCATTGATGGCAATATTAGAGTGTGCATCGATGGAAAAACAGGACCAACGTAAGCTCAGGTGAAGAAGAAAATAGCATGCAGAGATCAAAGCTTAGGAGAGATAGCGTTCTCAGAAATGCAAACGATACCCAAAGTCATCTAGACTCGCAGAGCCCTTTACACTTAGAAATTCTTCCAAGTTGGGAGGAAGCATCTACTCAGGAGGAGGAGCGACAGTCACTGTCGAATCTGAGTGTGAGGACCGATCGTCATTGGATCCAAAAGAACATGCACAAAATTTAAAGTGAGAGGTGAAGTGGACTTACAAAGTCCTGAAACCAGCAGGGTCCGTCCATCGTCAAGGAGGATATGTGGCAGAAGATGCCCTGCATCATAGAATCGTGAATCAGAAGAATGGAGGTGAGCAGTCCTCCAACTTCACGAAATGAAAAATCCTAAAATGATCTGGACCGTCGGATCACAGATGATCATGGACCGTTGATTTGGCACCCGTGGATATCGGGAAATTAGGGATCGGGAGAATAGAGTTGATCCATCCTCCAACTCCGTGAAATGCAAAATCATGATAAGATCTGGACCATTGGATCGAGGATTGATCTATACCATTGGATTGAGGAATGTCGTGGGTCATTAGATGCAGAGGACACATGGTGAGAGACCAACATTTCCTTGACTGGAAAGTCAAAGAAAGGAGGTGATCTAACATTTGAAATCGTGAAATGAGGAACCATGACTTAATCTAAGATGTCGATCAAAGGGAGAGCATGGACTGTTGATCTGGAGTATTTCGTACTTTCACAAGTTGGGAGTTTCGAGGCAATTCATAGCAAGAAATCATGATACGCAAATTCACAAATCACCTTTTTGCTTGGCCCTTGGTCATAGTTGGAGGTCACATCATCGAGGGATTAATGGAAGAGCTATAACATCGATAGGCTCCACATTAGAGATCGTGAAATCATGAAATGCCTTTTCGAATAGGGTTGTGGTCACAACCAGTGGTCACATCAGCAGAAGATTGGGGAAGGAGCTAGCAACGCTACGCTCCATTTTGGAGTTTTGCGAGTTGGGAAGATCGAGGTAACTCGCAGCTGGATATCCAGGAACACAAAATCATGAAACAAATGTTGGATAGGCATATGGTCACTGTCGATGTTCACATGAAAAGAAGGGGATTAGCCAAAAAATCTAGCACCCGCTGTGTAGATTTCTTAGAGAAGGAAAAGGCGCCAAGGGATGAACGCGCGAAGATTTTCTCAGTAACTACCAAAATGAAGTGACTGCATCTGTCAGAGAATTCGAGGAGCTATAGGGTGACTACCAAAGGAGCCGAAGAGTCTCGAGGTAACTGCCAGTGTAGTGTAGATTCATCATAGAGGCAATTGATAGATGGAAAAGCATCGAAGAATGTTACAGCCATTGAAGCCAAAGAATCTCAACATAATAGCTAGTGATGATGAATGCATGAAGCTAACCTCTAGAGAAGAAAGATGAAGAGTTTCCATGATGATTAGGAGATGACTTGACGAGAGGAAAGGATGCAAAATAGAGAAGTGAAGTAATTCTATGGTCAAGCTATGTAGAAAGGAGAAAAAAGTTGCAATGAACAACCCGTACGGAGAACAATGATGCAGTGAAGAGTATGCAGTGGCATAGTGCATGAAGAATGAAGAAGGTGCACATAGACTATAAAAATGAAGAACAGAGAAGAGATGTGTGTTGCTATTGATATTGGTTCATGCAAGAAGAAGCATGTTGTGTGCAGGAGCTGAAACACACAGAAAAGGCATAGCACATAGACTGGAAATAAGATGCAAAGCATAAAGTGCAGAAGAAAAAAGGAACAGAGATGCATATTTGAGATAGTAAAAGAAATCTGAGGTGCGCATGCAGAGATAGAGAATAAGATCAGAAATATAAAGAAGATGCGAGAAGAGAAGATGCGAGAAGAGCAGACAGAGAAGAGCAGTGTAGCCGAATAATGAAGTGACTGGTAAGCCATTGATAAACATTGTCTCACTATAATAGATTACAACAAGCAAGGATTTATATTTCAAGGTGGTAGGGAGGTGCTAGGGAGGATTTTTTTCCTCTGAGTTTTAAGTGGGTGCTTGAACACAGGGAGTTGTAGCTTCCATCTGGTTGCAGCCAGAAAAACCAGGGTGGCAGGGTGGTGCAAGGGAGAAATATTGTTCTCTCTTATGCAGGTTAGTGCCTGTGTAACTGGAAGTTGGTGCTTCCATCCAGTTGGTGCTAGAACACTTAGGGAGTTGGTGCTTCCTTCTAGTGGGTGCTAGAGAAACCAAAGAGTTGGTGCTCTCAGCAAGTTACAGCTTGCAAAACAGAGGTGGTAACCTCACAGGGAATTATTGGAAATATTGTCATTGATGTCAACAATTGAAATGATGATGAAAAAATAGTGTGCAAAGATCGAAAGAGCGAACAGGAGAAGCGAATAATCGAAAGATCAAAGCTCAAAAGGAATAGCACATTGCACAGAGAGGAAATCTGTGACTATTGTTGATCATGATAGGATCAACAATGATTCAATGATCAAAATCTCTGAAGGAAGAACAGATTGTAGATATGTCATCGGGATTAGTGAAAATACTRAACAATTGATCAATGCATAGAAAATGCGAGAAGCCACAACACTCATACAATCAAATAATTGATGACCCTRATTGTCTCATGTAAYGGGATTTATCCCACACTAGAAGCATGAATAAACACATATAGGTTTATATACACAAGTCTCTCCATATATTRTCGACGCRTAGTGCAAAGGTATGGYGGGGGCTCTAAGTTTCTGGACTCCACGAGAAGCTCACCATCCTGGAGCCCARGACGACCTATCAAGYKCCCTACCTTTTGGTCAAAGTGAGAATGAATGTCGATCTGATAACGAAGGATCTCGACCATTAGATCTGGGATAAGTTGCATSGAGGTTAGTTGTGAGTTCCTTCGRAACTATGGAATCAAAGGATTTAGAGTGTTGAGGAGTCAAGGATCTCGAACTCACAAAGTTTGAAATTCTGAAGAGATCCTAGTCGTCGGTTGGAARGTGGGCACATGGCATAAGATCAACAATTCGRGGATTCCTGRTTCAGAGAATCAACGACGAGAGTTSTTCAAAACCCCRAAAGCCGAAGCTCCRAAGTCAAGGAGGAAGGCACGTATCAAGGTCCACRTCATCTTGAGTGATGTCAATGACAGACCACGTCAGCAAGGACACATGGCTCARTCARAAAGTGACAAGTGTCAAGTTGAAATTGGAATTTCATKCACATGTAAGTCACGAATYAGAGTGACACATGGAAACTACTTGGCACGTGCCAAGTCATCAAGTGATGTCARGAAGTTTACGTCACTCCAGGAGTCTTACTTTGGGATATTTCACCACTAGCAAATACTCTAAAGTTCGGAAGTCTCGAAGGCCGAAATTCKGAAAKACACATGAGATTATGGACACGCRTCATTTATTCAGAGTATTTATTAASACTGGAAGACATGAAGTACRAAGTCACAAAGTCTCGAATKTCAAAGTCCCAAACACCAAAATTGTGAAAGGGACAGGCATCAGTAGATTGACAGCTTCTGAGATTTGACATGCTATAAGTCAYGAAAACYCAAAGGGAAAGTGCCGAAATTACGACAACCATCCATCTCAGTGGGTAATGTGAGTCRTCTGATTTGACTGACAATTTCATGATCRGGAATTCTGAAATATTGGAAGTTATGAAGACCCRTAGGTTGAAGTTCCAAAACTTCGACAACTGTCCATATCAGTTGAAGATCGAATCRTAMTCATTGAAGTCGATAAACATGATTAAGTCATGGTCGTTGRATTAAATAATAAAATAAGTAATATGAGTCATCCRATCATTTCGGGGATATCGTATTCGAGAGTTTTGGTATGTTAGAAGAAAYAAAGTCCTGAAGGAAAAATAACCCAAAATCCCATAAGCCGCTCATTTCAGCGAGTAATTAAATCTTGACCATTGATTTTAAGGAAGTGCTCAAGCACTCRTTTGGTCTAATTGCCTAAGGTTGAGGTCATCGATGTTGGTCATATGGTAAAAAGGTTTAAAGGGGAAGAATGTAAGTCRCTTAGTTGGTAAGCCAGTGGTTCTATAAAGCTCGGTCATATGAAATGGATTGAAGGAAGCACCTYYGTAGAATTCGGTTCCTGTGAAAATAATAGAGTTTTGAGATCGAGTTTAAAGGATGAAATTGATCCATATCTATGATCAATTTATGAAGAGTCTGCATGCTAAAAATAATTAAACAATAGTTAATGATTATGGTTTAGCTAATTGAAGAGGTGTGATGGTCGAAATGAAGGGACAAAGTTGTCACACTCACACCGTTTGAAGAGTATATAATCATGGATGAGTGGGAGAACAAAGTGTCTCTGCAGTCCAAATCAAAAGATCAATAGCTGAAGTAGATTCCAAGTGTTAGCGATCAAAATGTCTCTTTTATATTTTGAAGAACCTTCATCAATTTTTATTAGATTTGTTAAAATCCTTAGGTAATACCTTAGTTTTGACAATTCTTCATTGAGTCTTAATAAAATTCTATTAGTTTCTTGCCCAGAAACCCTATGATTGTTGATCTCTAGCTTTTTTTCCCAAGAGAAATTAACTCAAATTTATAAATGGTATAAATTCATTTACAAAACTCTGAAACCAGACAAAAAGCCGGAATAGTGCTAGAACCAGGTCGGATCAGATCTTACAATTAAAACAAAGATGCCATGGAACAAAGTGGTCAATATACGAGTCAAATAACTATCACAGTGATCACAAAGAGAAACTGAAGCTTTCAATACACCTCTTGTTCAATCAAAACGCCCATTAAAGTAAAGTTGTCGCTACAGCTAACAAAGTCTACCTCCGTTGCCATACAAATGGACAAATACAAGAAGAAATCAAGGCTCTCTGAGCTCTTCTCCTGTGTAACGAACTTGACTTTATAGCTCAAAGAGATTGAAGGAGGAGATCGGGCTCTCCTGTCCACTGTCACAGTGGTAAATTGAGAGCCTGCCGACCATTTGACTTAGAGCTCTCTTAGAGAGAGCATCCGCCTCAGAATTGAACGATCTGGGGAGATAGCGGAAGGAGATGTCAGTGAAGGATAGAGCCAGTTGTTGCGTTTTTTGTTTCCAACCTTCCACGTGGATGGACTGGAGATTGCATTTATGATTAATCCATTCAATGATAACTTTCGAGTCGCCTATGACCTGTAGGTGATTTAGGGACCAAAAGGATGCAAGCGTAAGTGTAGCCCATAAGCCCAAGAGCTCGGCTTTGGTGTTTGTACCCCTACCACAATTTAGAAACCACTTGGTAGTCCTCTCTAGGTGAGATTTGAAAGTACCTCCAACACCACAACATAAACCAGAAGTCTGAGCCGCTCTGTCAAAACAAGCCACAGAGTAACCTTCAGGCAAGAAAGAATCCACTGCTTTGAAAGGAAGAGCCTTGATTGTAGACGATTGCCAATGGAAAGAGGCTAGAGTTCTGTAACAGACCGCCTGTAGGGAAGGGGAGGCATCCTCTAAAAGAGCCTTGTTGCACTCTAACCAAATATGCCAACAAATGAAGATTGCTAGAGTAAGGGGCGCAGCTTGGACAGATAACCGGCAGGAGAAACATTCAGTCAAGGTGGCACCGGTCCAGTGAAAGGGGAGGGAGAAAAACTGCATAATGCGTTTCCAGATATCTTGAGCAAAAGTACAGTGAATAAGCATGTGATGAATGTCCTCCGAGGCTCTGCGGCAAAGAACACAAAAGCCAGGACCCTGCCAACCTTTTCTACGTAGCATCTCCCAGGTGAGGAGTTTATCTCTAGCACAAAGCCAAAAAAATAATTTATTCTTAAGGGGGAGCGGCCAAGTCCATAAACGGCGGAGCCACATAGGCTGGGCAACGACCTCTCTATCCAGCAAGAGAGCAACATAAACGTTCTTGGCTACAACATTGCCAGACCCATCACCCCCGGCCCAGGTAAGGGAATCCCGAGCGTCAGAGAGGGAGAGGCCTGAGCACTTTAAGGCTGCCGTAAAAGAATCCAACTCCAGGGCTATGGGCCCGCGAAGTGCCAGATCGTTGCTATGAAGCCAAAGATCCAGGAGAGGGAAGGCGCGGGTCTCCTTCTTCAACTGAGCAAGTGAAAAAATATTAAGGGAAAGCAGATGTGACCTGAGCTGCAAGGAGAGAATCGATTGATCATCCAAACCAAGGATTTTGTCTCTGCCAAGATTAATTTCTTCACCTGATCTAGGTCTCCAACGGAGCCAGTGAAGGATCACCTGAGAGGAAGAGACCAGTCCCCTCCAGAAGGGAGATGCCCAGTTCTGAATAATAAGATGTGTCTTTCGAAGCCAAAAAGTGAGAGGTTTGGCACCTAAATATGTGTCCTTAATTGTTGATCTCTAGCTTGAATGGTAACAAAGAGCATTCTATTAAAAAGAATGATGTATACACTAGGTGTTTTATTCCTAGATCATTCTAATACTTAAATCATTAAGTTCATATTCTATACACACCTAACACATATGTCGATTCAAGCCTCAGGCTCAAACCACGAATCAAGCTACTAGTCG